>MCJB01051725.1:13232-29989 GCA_002018475.1 Nicotiana obtusifolia
AGTATTTTTATTAGTTTTTCAATACTTCATCTTTTGATTTTGTTGAACATGAGTGGCTAATCACCCCTTGTTCTGGGGTTGTGATTAGCCATGAATATTGTGTTTCGAACTTGACGATTTCGTTTTGATAATTTATGTTCATATGGTTGTTTCTTCAATTCTACGCCTAATTGCTTAATTGTTTTGGCCATCAATTAAGTTCGATCAATTATCTATGTTATTTGGGAAAACTACGCTTAGATTAGAAAAAGAATTGAAGAAAGTATGTTCTTAACCTTTTTAGGGGGGGGGGGGATTCGTGGTTAGGATAGGAATATACTTAATCACCATGTTTAATTGAATATCGTATTTTTATTGCATTCTTGCTAGATTAATTCCATAGGAATATAAGTGTTAATCTTGTTAGGAATAGGCGAATAGTACTTCGGAAGAAGGCTATGAGTATATTTATCGATCAATTAGCAATCATACATGAATTACATGAACGAGAAGTCAATTAGAACGCAATAGGATTGGAAAAATAGTCACAACCCTGGAGTATTTATTTTATTGATTACAAAACACGTATTTTGTTCCTTGAAATTCTTAGATATAAATTAGAATTATAATTTAGAACGACCCATCTATTAAAAATCGATTCTTGCTTGTTTAAATAACTGTATTAGTTCGTTAGAAAGTAGTCAATTTAAGTCCCTGTGGGTACGACAACCTGGACTCATAATCCTATATTACTTGTCGACCGCGTATACTTGCGTGTGCGTTAGGGAGCAACAAGATCCGTCAATTCAGAAACAATTGCAATGATCAAGGAACTTTTGGAGACTCGTATTCGTCCAGCTTTACACGGGGATGGTGGGGACATTGAACGCCGAGGATATAATGTAGATACCGGAGTGGTCAAATTGAAAATGCGAGGAGCATGCAGTGGACGCCCTAGTTCGTCCATTACACTCAAACCTGGTATCGAGAATATGCTCATGCATTATGTGCCCGAGGTTAAAGGTGTGGAGGAGGAACTGAATGAAAGATGAAGATCCTGCATTAACTGGGAGGAGCTTTTTGACAATCCGTATTTTATGGCAGTTCCTTCCGTGTTTGCCTATGATGCTTTTTGGCTAAACTTTTTAGGAACTCCTTTTGAAGAACTATTTCTACTAATGCTATTAATCTCAGCTGTAATTGTTATGTAGTTAAATACTCCTTTGTCCGTTGTTGACCCCTTATCTTGTAATGATGAGCGCTAAGTAAGCTTAATATATCTTTTATTAACCAAAAAAAAGTAATAGCTACTTTCTTTTGTTTTGGCGATAAAGAGATGTCAATGTGAGTAAAGTTGAGTGCAAAAGTTTCTTCTATCTATCAAATTCAGGCAAGGTAAGCAACTATATGCATCGAAAATTAAAGCTTGGTAGTTCTTCTAATGTGTCACGTACTTGCTAGAACTCATTAAATTAAAACTACAGCGTACAATTGTGTATGCGGTCAAAACCGAGTTCATTTATTGCATGACGGATCGGAATCGAAACATAACGGATTGAAGATCGACCCCAGGTTCCGTCGAACTTAGGTACGAGGTTAGAACATGTGCCTTTGAAGATTATCGAGTCCATAACCCCGGAACTGGCTCCGACTCCGAATTAACTCGAGAGAACATCATCGAACCAAAATAATGGAAGGCCGAAATATACGTAACCGGTCGCGCATCTCGGCGGGAGTCCCGGTACGTATCAATAAAACCGCTTTATTAGCAAATCATGAGATTTTTTTACCTTATATAGAGTTGTACCTAAAGTAGGATCCCTTACTATATAAAAGGGGGTCTTATTATTTGTAAAGGACACAGTAACACACATCCCAAAAGCATTATAATATTATGTTTCTACAAGCTACCGCTCTTCTTTATTTGACATTATTTGGATCGTTTTCTGTTGAAGTGAGGTCTATTTCTCAAGGCTATAACTGTTCAAGTCACACGGTTTGAATTTTCTTTATTATTATTTGTTTTACTTATAGTTCAATCTATCGCTTTGTGCCAAATTAATCCACATATCCTTAAAACCACTTATAAATTCAATTGTTATCCGATTTTAAGGGAAAACAGTTTGGCACGTACCGTGGGACTAAGGATAATAGTGGTTATTTGATTCAAATCTCCATAACACACACTGCTTTACACTTGCTCTTTGAAGTGTCCTCGATTCCAGGCTAAAATATAAGAATATCAAACTCTCAATCAGCACCTCTGCATGTTGAAAACGAGTCCGGTCACCAATAGAATCAGGGGATAAGAAATCGAAGCAAATGACAAAAAGGTGGAGACCTATAATTCTAGGGTCGATCAAATCCCGGGAGCGCGCCGATACTGAAAGGCTTGGATTCCAAGAAGTTTGTCCAGAAACCTTTCCCTCTGAGTGCGGCCCCGAAGCCGATCCCTAAAAATTCCGCATGCCTGAAATTCCTAAGTACAACGGAACAACTAACGAGCACATCACTTCATACACATGCGCCATCAAAGGAAACGACTTGGAAGATGATGAAAGTGAGTCCGTCTTACTGAAGAAGTTTGGAGTAACCTTGTTAAAGGGAGCCATGATATGGTATCACAACTTACCCCCTAATTCTACTAACTCATTTGCTATGCTTGCAGACTCTTTTGTGAAAGCACACGCTGGGGGTATTAAGGTCGAAACCAGAAAATCAGACCTCTTCAAAGTGAGGCAAAAGGATAATAAAATGCTCAGAGAATTCGTATCTCGATTTCAAATAGAATGGATGGACCTGCCGTCGGTTGCTGATAATTGGGCTGTTCAAGCTTTTACTCAGGGACTTAATATTTGAAGCTCAGTGGCTTTACAGCAGCTGAAGCAAAACTTAATAGAATATTCGGCTGTCACGTGGGCCGACGTGCATGACCGGTATCAGTCAAAAATTAGAGTCGAAGATGACCAACTCGGGGCCCCTTCGGGGTCTGTTTATCCTGTCAAGACCTTCGACAAATTCAAGAGAGAAATCGATCGTGAACCGAAGCCAAATAAGGATAGGTATCAACCGTATAACGGAGATCGGAGAAGCAGTGGGTCCGGGACAAACCCCATGGGAAACGAAAGGAGGAACGCCCAAGGTCAAAGCAGCCGGGGACTTATGACCAAAAATGGCCTCGACAGATCTAAAGACGCACCAAGGTTATCAGAATACAACTTTAGTGTCGATGCTGCTGCCATTATATCGGCTATCGAGCGCATAAAAGATACCAAATGGCCTCGACCCCTGAAGTCCAATCTAACCCAAAGGGATCCTAACCAGATGTGCAAATATCACGGCACTCATGGTCATAGAACGGAGGATTGTCGACTGCTGAGAGAGGAAGTAGCTCGTCTATTCAACAATGGGCATCTGCGGGAATTCTTGAGCGACCGAGCCAAGAATCATTTCAGGAACATGGATTCCAAGAAACAGGCAGAACAAGAAGAACCTCAACACGTCATTAACATGATTATTGGAGGAGTTGATATCCACAGGGGCTGATGTTGAGACGTACCAAAGTATCCATCGCTAAAGAGAAACGAACTCGGGACTACATCCGGAAGGACTTTATCTTTCAACGATGAAGATGCGAAAGGGATCGTGCAACCCCACAATGATGCACTGGTAATATCTGTACTCATAAATAAAATTTGGGTTAAACATGTGTTAATTGATCCAGGTAGCTCGGCCAACATCATTCGATCAAGGGTTGTGGAACAACTCGGTTTGCAAGACCAACTCATGCCTGTAGTTCGAATTCTAAACGGATTCAACATGGCTTGTGAGACCACTAAAGGCGAAATAACATTACCAGTAAACATCACCGGGACCATCCAGGAGACTAAATTTTATGTGATCGAAGGGGACATGAGATACAACACTCTATTGGGAAGGCCATGGATCCACAACATGAGGGCGGTGCCTTCGACGCTGCACCAGGCATTGAAATTTCCAACACCCAACGGAGTTAGAACGATCTATGGGGAACAACCGGCTGCAAAAAAAATGTTCGCGGTCGAAGAGGTGACACCGGCATCTATAGTTTCAACATTGAAGGGGCCAAACTAAGTCGTAAAAAATGGGGCAAAATAGCAATCACTGATACCACCTTCAGCAGATTCGAACAAACAAGGGGAAGTCGAGGATGATGATTATGGGATTTCCAGATCTTTTATAGCCCCCGATGATTTCGACACCACTTAATCGATGGTCGTGGAACTGGAACAAGTCATATTGCGAGAAAACTTGCCCGATCGAAAGGTATAACTGGGCACGGGGCTAAGCTCCAAGCTCAAGGTAAACTCATTCAATTTCTTTTAACTAACGAAGACTGTTTCTTTTGGTCCCACCTCGATATGACAGGTATCCCATCAGAGATAACCACTCACAAGCTGATCCTGGACTCGAAGTTTCATCCGGTTAAACAAAAGAGGAGACCCCAATCTGAGATCAAGAATGCTTTCATCAAGGATAAGGTATCTAAACTTCTTAAAATAGGGTCTATTCGGGAGGTCAAATATCCGGATTGGTTAGCAAACTTAGTGGTAGTGCCTAAAAAAGGGAATAAATTAAGAATGTGTGTAGAGTATAAAGATTTAAATAAGGAATGCCCCAAAGACTCTTTTCCTTTGCCCAGCATCGACTGTATGATCGATGCCACGGCCGGCTACGAGACCCTCAGTTTTCTCGACGCCTATTCCGGGTATAACCAAATACGGATGGACACGGGTGATCAGGAAAGAACTTCCTTCAACATTAAGTATGGTACGTACTATTATACCGTAATGCCGTTTGGATTAAAAAATGCTGGCGCCACATACCAACGCTTAGTAAATCGGATGTTCAAGAAACAAATAGGAAAATCAGTGGAGGTTTACATTGATGACATATTAGTTAAGTCCCTACGAGCAGAGGATCATTTAAGACATTTGCAGGAAACATTCAGTATACTGAAGCAGTACAACATGAAGCTGAACCCAAAAAAATATGCGTTTGGAGTAGGGTCGGGTAAGTTCCTCGGATTTATGGTATCCAATCGGGGAATTGAGATCAATCCTGATAAGATCAAAGCCATCGAAGATATCACGGTTGTTGACAACGTAAAGGCCGTGTAAAGGTTGACTGGGCGAATAGTCGCCCTGGGGCGATTTATTTTGAGGTCATCCGACGAAAGCCATCGATTCTTTGCACTGTTGAAGAAGAAGAACGAATTTTTGTGGACCCTGGAATGCCAGCAAGCTTTGGAGGAACTCAAAAGGTATTTATCGAGCCCGCCCCTACTTCACACACTGAAGCCGGACGAACAACTATACTTGTACTTGGCGGTCTCGGAGATAGCGGAAAGTGGAGCCCTAGTTCAGGAAGAGCAATGTACGCAATTTCCGATTTACTATGTTAGTAGAACCTTAGGTGAGGCCGAAATTAGGTACCCTCACCTGTTAAGCGCCTCTAGGAAGCTAAAACCGTACTTCCAGTGTCATCCCATATGTGTGTAACTACTTACCCATTGAGGAACGTTATGCATAAGTCCAAACTCTCGGGCCGACTGGCCAAATATGCCATAGAAATAAGTGAGTACGATATTGAATATCCACCTCGGACCACGATTAAGTCTCAAATTTGGGCATGCTTTCTGGCCGACTTTACACCGGCCCTAATACCCTAGGTCGAAAGAGAGTTGTCGATTAACTTATGAACTTCCTCGGGAATCTGGACCCTCTTCACGGATGATGCCTCAAATGCAAAAGGGTCCGGACTTGGCATCATATTAAAGCTACCAACAGGTAATATAATTAGACAATCTATTAAGACTGTGAAATTGACTAACAACGAGGCCGAATATGAGGCCATGGTTGCATGCTTTGAACTAGCCAAGAGCTTGGGGACGGAAGTGATTGAAGCCAAGTGCGACTCCCTCCTTGTGGTAAACCAAGTCAATGGACTTTGCAACACCTACCTCGGGATCAAAACAGCGAGGCCGATGCCCTCGCTAACTTGGGGTCATCGGTCGAAACGACGAGTTCAACTTGGGAGAAGTCGTAAAACCTATGAGATCAGTGGTAGAAGAAGGCCACGCTGAGATCAACTCGACGAGCCTAACTTGGGACTAGAGGAATAAGTACGTCGAATATCTCAAATCCGGTAAACTGCCCTCGGATCCAAAAGAGTCAAGGGCCTGCGTACAAAGGCGGCCCGATTTAGCTTGTCCGAAGATGGAACCTTGTTCAGAAGAACATTAGATGGTCCACTTGCAATATGTCTAGGGCCGGGCTATACTGAGTATGTTTTTAGGGAAATCCACGAAGGTACCTGTGAAAATCATTCGGGCGCCGAATCGCTAGTCCGAAAAATAAAGAGTCGTTTATTATTGGATCGATATGGAAAAAGAGGCAAAGGAGTTCGTTCGAAAATGTGATGAATGCCAAAGACACGCTCCGAAGTTCCATCGACCCGAGGAGCTGCTCTACTCGGTTTTATCACCATGGCCATTCATGAAGGAGGGAATGGACATCGTTGGCCCCTTCCGTGGGCACCAGGTAAGGGTCAATTTATATTTTTTATGACTGATTATTTTTCTAAGTAGGTGGAAGTCCAGGCATATGAGAAGGTTAGGGAAAAGCAGGTCAGCGACTTCATTTGGGACCACATTATATGTCGGTTCGGAGTGCCATTCGAAATCGTATGTGACAACGAGAAATAATTTATCGGCAGCAATGTTAACAAGTTTCTCGAGGATCATAAGATCAAACGGATCCTGTCAACACCTTATTACCCTAATGGGAACTGACAAGCCGAATCGACCAACAAAACCATACTCCAAAACCTCAAAAAGAGGTTAACCGACACCAAAGGAAGGTGAAAGAAAATCCTACCCAAAGTCCTATGGGCATATTGTTCGACCTCAAAGTCCAGTACCAGGGCCACCCTGTTCTCATTGGTTTACGACGCCGAAGCTCTAATACTGGTCGAAGTCGGAGAGCCAAGTATCAGATTTCAATATGCAACGAAGGAATCAAATGACGAGGTAATGAGTACGAGCCTAGAACTGTTGGATGAAAGGCGCGAAGCCGCCCTTGTTCGGTTGTCTGCCCAAAAGCAACGAATCGAAAGATATTACAACAAAAGGGCCAATCTTGGATACTTGAACGTCGGGGACTTAGTGCTAAGAAAGGTCACACCGAACACCCGAAACCCGAGCGATAGAAAGTTGAGACCGAGCTGGGAAAGACTGTATCAAATCGTCAAAATCACGGGAAAAGGATCCTACAAGCTTGGAACGATGAACGGTGAACAACTAACGAGCAATTGGAATATAACTCACCTAAAATGATATTATTGCTAAGGCACAACCCCATTAATTTTCTTTTATTTATATTTCGGACTAACACTTGCAGGTGACCGACAAGGAGCAGTACAAAGTTTTAGGTCTGTAAGCACGCGTTGCGCTCTTTTTCCCTTGAATCGGTTTTGTCCCAAATGGGTTTTCCGGTAAGGTTTTTAACGAGGCAACAATTTATCGTGCTAATTTAGAATCAAAGACCGATCACGAATCAGTGTCGAAGATCACATTAACAGTATCCGAAGCTTCTTTCTATGATCAACCCCGAATACTGGGGGCATTACCCTCAGATATTGACTTTAGCAAGGAAATTACTTCATTGTGGAAGGGTCTTGATAGGTAGGATTTATTGTAAGGGTCAAACGGCCAAATGAACCATGCCCGCATAGATTGCTCGAGCCCTAGCATAAAGCATGTACGCATGTATGACTGTTTTACATAAGAATAAAGAGAAGTTTCTTTTTTGCAATCATCTTGTCTTTTAAAAATTTCTTATTTACATTTCTTAAGGAATTCCCTGCTTCCGATCCCCTAAAGGTAACAAGCCCAAGGGCTGCTTTAACTTGATATCGAATAATCACTCTCTCACTTGGGGACTGCCGTCCGAAAACAAACTCGAATGGTCCAAGCTATTAGACCTTGGGGGCATAAGACCTATTAGGAAACCCCCGAATTTTAAATGCCACGGTTATCCCCACTCGGGGACTGTTATCTTAGGAAAGCCTGGATAGCTCGGGAAAGCAAGCCCACTGGGCGTCACCCAAATTAAAAGGCTACGGCTATATTACAAGGCTCGGAGACGTCAGAGACCCGTAATAAATACAAGGCCTTCAAAAAGAACATTTTCATAACCATTTCTAAAGGCTACCCTCGGCGAACTATAATCTCAACTACTTACTTTGGGAGGAAGTTTCCGGTAACACTGAACCTCTAAAATGCCTTATAACAGAATAATGTAAAAACAAGGTTTGTTTGAATCTTCGAACATAACCTAATTATTTCTTGCTACGACATTTTTGATCTTTGTGAATATACATAATAAAGTAAAGGGAAAAATTCGAAAGCCGTGAAAGCGAAAGAAAGCCTTACATATTTGTACAAAATTCTTTTTACAAGGGCTAAACAACCTGATGAAATTTTTTATAAAGGCCGAACGACCTCAACAAAAATGCAAAAAACAAAAAATAAAAACATCTAAAGGCCTAAGTGGCCTGGTCCTCATCGGGGGCAGACCCTCGGGATCTTCCTTGTCTTCGGACTTGCTTAAACTCTCGGAGTCATTATCATCCTCGGGATAAGCCAACCTTTTAGCCTCAGCTCCGAGCTCTTTTGCGTTCTCGATCTCAGCTGATAGGTCGAAACCCCGAGCATGGATTTCCTCGAGGGCCTCCCTTTGAGATTGCTATTTAGTGTGCTCGGTGATGTCTTTTTCCCGAAACTGAGCAGCCTCGGCATCGGCCTTATAAACAGCCACCATCTCATTGGCATTGGACTTAACTACTTTGGCCTCCGACTTGGCCGCTTCGAAATCCGTGGCCAGATTTTATCAATCAGAGATCGCTGAATTCAACTGGGATGGAGCTCCTCGATCTTCGTGGCCTGCACCAAGGACTTCTCCTTCGTACCTCAGAGCTGGACTTCAGCCGAAGCCAGTTGGGATCGGGCGGTTTCCTTTTCTGAGGCTAGGCGGTCCAAGTTCTTTTTCCATTCTTCGGCCTTAGCCTTTACCGCATCTACTTATTCTCGAAGCTGTCTGATATTATCTATCTTCTGCTGGACCTGCGGGTTCGGACCATTAGTCACCACGATCGATTCCTCGTCACTAACTTTAAAAATTCTTCTTATCTGCTTAGCCAGGTCGGAATGCTCTTTCCGAGCAACCTCTAATTCAGTTCGGAGGCCCTTAGCCTCCCCTTCTCTTTGCGCACGGAGAAGTTTGTAAGCATCTCTTTTCTTAGCGAGCCCTCGGATCTCGACCTCTTACTGGTTCAGTTTTTCCCGGTATTGGAGGAACGTTTCATGGTGGAGTATCGAAGCCTACAAACACAGAAGGAGTAGTTACCATCATCTACAAAATAATCTAAGTACACACTAGGAATTATTAGGAGGTTTCTGAGGTTACCCGATATAATGCTTGTTGGGCTTCGTTGAATAAACAAGGCACTTCGACCTCGTTCATCTTGGCATGATCCTCCTCGGTCACCAAGCACCGAAGGTAACTGGCCACTCCCACGGGGGCAGAAAGAACTCGGGCATCCTCCGAAATGCACATAACGATTGACCTCTTCTGGTCAGGATTCAAACTCAGGGCTGGGAACCAGTTGACTAGTTTCGGGCTCGAGGCAAGTCCACTTGTCCCTGATGATGGACTTTTCTTCGACACCGGTATATCACCCAACCCGGTGATGTCCTCAGTAACGGTAGAGTCTACGCCATCAAAGAATTTTTGAAAGGAGTCTACCGCCCCTTGTGGCTCTTCGTTGGGTCATTCTTTCAGTGCCTGAGCATCGGCGATCATAGACTCAGTAAATAATGGCGAACTGGAGAGGTCTATCACTCCGAGTATGCCAATCGGAGCACTATTCGTTGTCCGGGAAGAACCGACTACCGTCTCGTTATCAGCCTCCCTATCTCGAGGCAAAGCAACCTCACACACAGAAGCTTCGGCTAAAGCTCCCTCATCGACCTCCCCGAGTCGAGGTAATTCAGTTTTAACTCTCACTGGTTCGGGGGCCCCTCGAACCTCGAGCTCTGACCGCACACGGGCCACTAGTTCGGAGTTCTCTTCTTCTCCTTCTGACTCATCCCTGAGCCGGTGGAGTGAGTCCGAAGAGGCGTTCGAGCACTGGTGCTACCCTTAGGTTTACGCACCAGACTTCTTTTTGTTTGCTTCTTTTCTAAGCTCAAAGAACTTGGGGCCCTCTTCCTTTTCTTCTCATCACCCTGCCTCGGAGCAGGGGGCTAGAGAGGCACATCCTCGTCAGGGGATGGAGGCCTCATAGCAATATCCTTAGGAAGACCTGCAAAAGAAAACAGAACTAATAAGAACTCAACGGCACGAGGATAAAAATCAAATATTATTGAATTGGAAAAGGAAACTTACCATGGGAACGGGCCTCCCACCGGCCCTTCGACAATTCGCGCCACGAGCGCTCGGAATAGGGTTTTTGTGACACGAGGTCCTCGATCCACTCCTTGAGTCGAGGAATTGCATTCAACATTCGAGCAATAGCTGCACCATAAAACATCGATAAGAAGGGAGGAAAAAGAAAAAAAACAATAAACAAAATCTTTAAGGCAAAGTAATACTTACGTTTCATGTTCTATTTCTCGGGAAATGGCATGTCCTCGGCCGGGAGTAAATCCGAGGTTTTCACCCGAACGAATCGGTCCAACCATTCTCGGTCCGGATCCTCATCTATACTCGAGAATGAGGCCTTACTGGCGCGGCAGGCAAATTTTATTAATCCCCCTCGATAAAGTCGGGGACTGTACAGGCACATGAGATGATCGAGGGTGAAGGGACACCCCTCGATTTTGCTTACGAAGAATCGGAGGAGAATTACTATCCTCGAGAAAGAGGGGTGGATTTGACCAAGAGTCACCTCGTACCTCTTACCTCTTAGAGAAGGCAATGATGACCTGGTCCAAGGGGTCCAATGTGAAGGGATAAGTGTAAACACTTAAAAAACCCTCCACGTGGGTAGTAATCGCTTCCTCAGGCGTGGGCACCACCACGTGTTTATCAACCCAGTTGCAATCCTCTTTGACTTTGGAGAGGAGACCATCGGTGATCGAGCATATATATCTAGAGACCGGCTTGCATCGACCCGGTACCGAGGAAGTCTTTTCATCCTTGAAATCAGCACGGGTCAAGCACCCATAGGAACAAACACTTCAGGGTGAGGTTCCGCCGCTGTTTCCTCATCGGCCAGTCGTGATGAAGAGGCGGTTTCTTTTTGTGGAACTGCCTTAGATGTTTTCGCCATTTTTTTCTGAATAGAGATGAAGGAGAGGAAGTTAAAAGGTTACGCTAATATTTTGGAACAAAGACGAGTGAAGATTCTTGCAAAAACTTCAAAAAAAATCTGGTACAAGTGTTAGAGAATGCAAATTTTTTTAAAAAGAACAAGAGTAGAGGAGGTTTAAACGTAAAGTTTAAACAGATGAAGGATAGAGTATATATAGTATTCAAACGACTGTTCAAAGTATGTAGTAACCGACCAGCGACTGACGAACATTTAATGCCATTAAGATGTGACTGACGAGATGTTCCGTCTATTTTTTTCGTTTCTGAAGCGAAGTATCGAGATCAAGATCAAGGGCTCATATGGTTTCTCGTCGTTTACACTTCGAAAAACGAGAGAACTATCTGTATAAAGCCGAAACCCATCTTATCTATTGCATGATGGATCGGAACCAAAATGTAATGGATTGAAGATCGACCCCAGGTTCCGTCGAACCTAGGTACGAGGTTAGAACATGTGCCTTCAAAGATTATCGATTTTGTGACCCCGGAACTGACTCCGACTCTGAATTAGCTCAAGAGAACATTATCGAACCAAAATAACGGAAGGCCGAAATATCTATAACCGGTCGCGCATCACGGTGGGAGTCTCGGCACGTATTAATAAAACCGCTTAATTAGCAAATCATGAGATTTTTTTACCTTATATAGAGTTGTACCTAAAGTAGGAATCCCCTACTATATAAAGAGGGTCTGATTATTTGTAAAGGACACGGTAACACGCATCCCAAAAGCATTATAATATTATCTTTCTACAAGCTTCTGCTCTTCTGTATTTGGCATTATTTGGATCGTATTCAGTTCAAGTGAGGTCTATTTCTCAGGGCTATAACTGTTCAAGTCACACGGTTTAAATTTACTTTATTATTATTTGCTTTATTTATAGTTCAATCTATCGCTTTGTGTCAAATTAATCTACGCATTCTTAAAACCATTTATAAATTTACTTGTTATCCGATTTTGAGGGTAATAAAATTGATTGTAAACTGATCATTAGATCTATATTTGTGGTTATAGATTCCAAGAGAGTTTATGAATTATGAGGATTAGATCACGTTAGGGTCCGTTTGTTTGGTTTGCTAGTAAGATAAAATTTCCACATAAAATCTTGCATAGTATTAGTATAATAATTTCAGGTTCCTACTTTTCTTTCCTTCATGAATTATACTTGCATAAATCATCCCAAATCATATATATTATTATTCTATACGGAATAAAATGAGGGTATTAGCAATACTAGATTAAACAATAAATTACAAAACTAACTCTCATTTAGTAAACAAACTTTTTATTTTGTTTAAGAAGTAAGCATATATTTATAATTATACAATATATATCAATTTTTCAATATACATCAAACTAAAATATGCACACCAATTTGGTAAGTGTTAACATCCAAATGACATGAAAAGTGAGAATATTGCATTAAATGGTTGATTTAAACCTTGTCTCAAACATCACTTTAGTAAGAGATGCGTGATGAAGTCCATGCATCTTCACGATTGTTGTAGCCACACTGAGTTGCATATGTAGCTCTTGAACTTTTTCGAGTGGTCAATTGTAAAGGGAAAGAATAAATTGCACTTATCTACATACAATGTGACGTTGAGATTAACTAATGCCGCTGGAAAATAATAAATATTTTATGAAATTAGTCGAAATGCGATCAATCTGATTCGAATACTATGGTTATAAAAAAGAAAAAGAGTGAACTCTCTCTGCAGCCAAAGCGTCTTGGAATATATCAATTTTGATGTCTTTGGAATAATCAATCTTGTAATATGTGACTTTTTCAAGATGCTCCAAAATTAGTCGGGCCAAATTTGGTCAAGGGTAACACACATCCTCATTACCATTTCTTTTATGCAGCGATGTAATGGTTGGCAATTTTTAATCATACAATATGTATTTTTAACCTGACTTTTAACAGTACTCAGCTGTCCTCGTTCTTCTTTTTGAGTTACTGTATTGAGTAACGGTTGATTTTTGCAAAAATATCGAGCCGATGGGGTTAGGTATCAATAGTAACAATAGCATAGGGGACTGGACATAGGCTTTGCTTCATCTAGTTATTACAGAAGATGTTATTAAATTCGTTTTTTTTTCAATTTACGACCTCAAGTCCTAAACAATAAACTTATCGATTGGGTTATGCAAATTATTTGTATTATTCCATGGTTGTTCCACAAAATTTTTGAATGTGTAGAGGGTTTTTAACGATCAGTTATAGCATTAAAAATATAGGATTATGGTTTTTTGTGGTATTTGCTTCAAGATACAGAGTGGGACAAGATTGGTTACTTAAGAACCTGTCTAATCTTTTTAGGATAAGCTTACTACTAAGTTTTTTGTTGGAAAATATTTTTAGTGAAATGGTCGACAGAAAAAAGAATATGAGTCAAACAACTATGAATATTCAGTCAAACTCCTCTTTAACAGTCTCGTTTATTCTGATATTTGTTGGCTACTATATATAGTGAAGTGTGTTGGGAAGCGTGTCAGGCTAATAGAAGGAAAAAATATTTAAAAGAGAAAAGTAATTAATTGCACGGAACAAGACAAGACAAGATTTACGTAGTTCGACAATTTTTGCCTACTCCATGGCCACACAAAGAATAGTTCTTGAAGAAAAAGAGGTTGAGGAATGATCTGCAAATGAAAAGGCAGACCCTTTTTATAGGCATTTGAATGCCCTGCTGGCGTAATCACTTACGTCATAAGAAAAGAATTCAAAGATGAATTCTTCCGCCTATCATTCTGTTTCATGCTAATTTTTCTTCTCTCTTTGACTTTTTATTCTTTTGTTTTATCTACTTTTCTTTCTTTCACATACAACAAGGTTTGCTCCCATCAATCTCTACCTATGTTACATCAAGAAAGAAATTAAAAAAAATTTGCTATTCTCTGGTGGCGCCTTCACATTATTAGTCTTGAAGGCTAACTGAGGCAGTACACAGCCTCAGTTTGTCAATACCGACAACTTGGATCAACATATCTGATGGGTTCTTCGATCCTGGTATCTTCTGCAGGGAAAGATTTTCTTCATTTATCAACCCTCGGGTATGATGATATCTCAGCTAGATATGCTTCGATCTTGCATGAAACACTGGATTCTTGAAAGATGAATTGCACTCTGGTTATCACTAAAAAGCTCATAATTGTCCTGCTCTTTACTTAGCTCTTTAAGAAAAATCTTGAGCCAAATTATCTCTTTTCCAGCTTCTGAGATTGCCATATACTCTGCTTCAGTGGTAGATAGAGCAACACTTTTCTGAAGTCTGGACATCCAGCTAACAGCAGTACCATCGGAGGTGAACACGTAGCCTGTGGTACTTTTTTGACTATCCAGATCGCCGCCTAAATTTGCATAAACAAAACCTTGTAAGATAATATTGCTCGCGTGAAACCATTGTTATGCATGAATCCATCAAATTTCTTGTACCATTATCGAGGAGCTTGTGTCAAACCATACAAAATCTTCTTCAACTTACACACAAGGTTTTCTTTACCAGAAACTTGAAAACCTTCAGGTTGCTTCATGTAGATGTTTTCTTCAAGGTCACCATGCAAGAAAGCAGTTTTAACATCTAGATGCTCTAAATGCAAATTTTCAAAAGCTACGATACTTAGCACCAACCTGATAATAGTTAATTTGACTATAGGAGAGAAGATCTAGGTGTAGTCAATTCCTTCCTTTTGCTGAAAGCCTTTTACTACGATACTTAGCACTAACATTTTCATTAAATGTGACGTTCCTGTGTCTTAGGATTTTCTATTCTGATCATCCCAAAATAGATAACCAAATTATCATCACCATATCCAATAAAGAAATATTTTTTGGCTTTAGGATCAAGCTTATCTCTATCATTAGAGTTACATGCATATAAGCAACATAACTAAATATTTTCAGATGCGAGAGAGTTACCTCCTTTCCTGTCTATACCTCCTCAGGAATTTCAAAACACAGCGGTACAGAGAGTCCCCTGTTTATGAGGTAAGCTGCTGTGTTAACAACCTCGGCCCAAAAATACTTCTGCAATCCAAAACGTATTCTCATACTTCTGGCTCGTTCATTCATGGTTTTGTTCATCCTCTCAGCAACGCCATTTTGTTCCGATGTTGCAGGAACTGTCTTGATCATTCTGATCCCATTCTCATAGCAGAATGCTTTAAACTCTTCACTGTCATACTCTCCTCCATTGTCAGACTTCAGACATTTTAACGTTAGACTTGTCTGATTTTCAACTTCAGCTTTCCATCTTTTAAAGGTAACAAACGCATAAGATTTATTTTTTAGAAAATAAATCCATACCTTTCTTGTGGAATCATCCATGAAGGTGACATGTCACGACCCCAAATTTCCCTCCTTCAGGAGTCGTGATGGCGCCTACTAGTGAGAGCTAGGCCAGCCGATAATTAATTCATTAATTATTTAATTAAGTTACAACAGTTATCTAAAGCAAATCGCAACATAAATATATAACAACATGCAATAATATAAGATATTATATATATGTATATATATCATTCTATTCTCAGTCACTCCACCAATTCGCCCATTTCTCATTCAAAAATCAATATGATACTTCACCGCGCGGAATATTTTTCAATTCATCATTCTTTCCTTTTTCCACAACTTAGCAAATCATGAAATATATCATAAGTAAATAGCAAAACATAGGGACCATTTATAACGATATAATTCGTCCTAAACAAACTACCCCAAGAACTGGTATCACAGTGTTCACAGACAGTCTAAGATTTTACAACATATAAAGGTCTTAAAAGAAGTAACAAAAGTACTATTTCCGAACTATATGGAAATAGGTACAAAAATATGGACAGATGGCTTCAAGGGCTGCGAACGTCTGCAGTCCTACCTTGAGTCGCCTGAGAGTCGCGCCAAAAACAAGAAAATCTGTCTACTCACTGTCCGACACCTGCTGCGCCGGTATCTGCACAAAAGTGCAGAGTGTAGTATCAGCACAACCGACCCCATGTGCTGGTAAGTGCCTGGCCTAACCTCGGCGAGGTAGTGACGAGGCTAGACCGGACTCTAGATAAACCTGTTAAACAAACATATATACAAATACCTACATGCTACTACGATTAACAATTAAACATGGATAAAGTAAGCAAATAATAAAAAAAATAAGCATACATATGACAATAATAAATAACTAAATTTAACATATTAAAACAATATAAAGCATCATTCATCTCAATCATCATATCTCGTGGCAGGCGTGCCACCCGCTCCCCGCATACATTATTCCTGTGACAAGCGTGGCACCGGCTACGGTCTCTCCACCTATACATGTCACCATCAACTCCCAACCTGGCCAGGGGAGACGACTCGATCTACCC
>MCJB01051726.1:0-12030 GCA_002018475.1 Nicotiana obtusifolia
TATATATATATATATAATTCATACTATATTATAAGTGTGAAGATCTTAAGTCAAAGTTAAAAGACTAAAATATCCTTCAAAAGTTGAATGACCAAATTACCTTGTACTTAATGATTTATTTGGACTAACTTAATGTGGAACAATTAATTAATAAGGTAATCAACTTTAAGTCAAAAGTTAATTTACAAATTTACTTTTACAATCAAATACTATTCCAATAGCATTGATGTACAAAGAGGTAAATGCACAATATTCTAATAAAAATAAAAATACAGAAAATTAAATTAAATAAATACAAATGTCGGACCCATACGATGGTCAGCTTTTAGTAAGGCCTTTTGGGTTTCTTCCGGAATGGTGTATGTAAACTTGAGAATTTTATTTCTTCTCATTAGTTACAACCTTTCAAAGTATAAAGAATATGGCAATTATAATTCAAAAACCGCTATTCATGATGTTAATGAATTAGCTCATCCGTTGAAGAAAACCAACAGATATACAATTAAATTGTTAATAAATTATCACAAGCGATGAAGAAAATCATTAGACACTCGATGAAATTATTGCCAAATAAGTTAACACAAAATATAAGTGGATTTATGGCCAGCAAGGCTTGTATCAATACATATATATATTATTCATGCTCGAGCAGTATAACGATCCGACTGGTCGTTTTGAGCTCTAGCGTGTCGTTCGGTGGTTTGAGGTCTTGAGTAGCTTCACTTCAGGTATTATGACTTGTACGTTAGGTCAGAATTGAATTTCGATAAGTTCGGGATTTGATTTGGAAAGAAAATTCTAATTTCGAAAGCTTTTAAGTTGGAAGAATTGACTAAGGTTTGACTTTTGACTAACGACCTCGGAATCGGGATTCGAAGGTTCCAATAGGTTCGTATGATGATTTCGGGCTTGGGCGTATGTTCGGGTTGAGTATCGGATCACCCGGGAGTATTTCGGCGCTTATTATGGAAGGTTGGTATTTTAAAAGTTTAAGCAATTGTTAAGTTTAACTTGAAGTAGATTTTAATGTTATCGATTTCTGTTTGGGGTTCCGAGCCTTGGAATAGCTTCGTTATGTCATTTATGACTTGTGTGCAAAATTTGAGGTCAATCGGACTTGATTTGATAGGTTTCGGCATTGAATGTACAAATTTGAAGTTTTAAAGTTCATCAGGCTTGAATCGATGTGCAAATTCATATTTTTAGCATTGTTTGATATGATTTAAAGGCTCGACTAAGTTTGTATGATGTTTTAGGACTGATTGGTATATTTGGTCGAGGTCTCGGGGGCCTCGGGTTTATTCCGGATGGTTAACGGATCAAATTGAAGTTGTGAGATTGTTGAACACTAGGCTCTGCTGGTGTAACTGCACCTGCAGAGCTTTGATCGTAGGTGCGAGCTCGCAGGTGTGGGATGGGTTGCGTAGATGCGGAGGAATGGACTAGGGACTGTGGAGCACAGATGCGGCAAGAATACCGCAGGTGCGGACTCGCACCTGCGCTTGTAGGGTCGCAGAAGCAGAAGTAGGGGTGATGAGGCTGGTCCGCAGAAGTGGGTTCGTTCGCGTGGATGCGCGCCCGCAGAAGCGGGGACCTAACTGCAAAAGTGGTTGGCCGGCTTAGTGACCTCTGCAGATGCAAAGAGCAGATCGCAAATGTGCTACTGCAAAAGCAAAAGGACGCTGGGAAGTAAGATTTTTATAATAACGGGATTTGGCCCATTTTCTTTCATTTTCACTTGGTTGGGGCGATTTTGGAGAGTTTCAAGGGGTGATATTCATCAAGCAACTCAAGGTAAGTGATTCTCACCTATTATTAGTTAAATACATGGGTTGTATAGAGATTTAAACATGAAAATAAGTAGAAATTGTAGGGTTTTTGGTAGAAAACCTAGAATTTGGTATTTTTTGAATTTGACAACGAAATTGGACATGAAATTTGGAATAGGTTATGTATTTTAGTTCGTGGTGTTATGGGTAAAATTTATCTTCGAAAATTTTTGAAAACGGGGCATGCGAGCCCGAGGGTTGATTTTTATAGACTTTTCGAGCGAAGTTGGGAATTGTTTAAATTGATTAATTATGGATATTAGAGAATATTTTGACAGGTTTGCACGTTGTTTGAATAGTTTTAAACGACGGGCATAGATTTGAGGTGTTGGAGAGGCCTTGGAGCCGGTTTTGGAACTTCGGAGCGCGGTAAATCTCCTGTCGAACTCTGTATAGGGGAAACTACCCCTAGGTGATGTATTTGTTATGTGTTACTTGTTGCAGGGGCTACATACGCACCAGGTGATGAGAGTCCATACGTAGCTAGATTCATGTTATGTTGGGGTAGACTTAGGTTCCCACCATGCTATAACTGTACTATTTGAGTTGTCACTTGCCTATGAAATTCCTTTATTTTACGTTGCAACTTGAGGCTAGACTTGTTTAGAGTGATAGACTTGCTATTGTAGAGATTCGACGGGCTCCATGATTAGCCGCGAGATGATTGTACTCCTTTTACGAATTTCTCCCCCATTATGCGTTCTCATCGAAAGGTTTCTCTTAAAATTTATAACTCACACGTCTATTCGTAAGTGGGGTCAAGGACCCGTCAAAGCTTCTTATTCTAATGGGATCGGGCCGTTCACCTCGGCAGGATAGATACATCTGTGGTTCGTCTCATTCGACCCTCGGCATTGCGCACACGATGATGGATTAGGCCGTACGCCTCGGCAGGATTTATGTACCATACTCTCATGGGAACAGGCCGTTCTCCTCGGCAATAAAATAGATGTATTTATGGTTTGGCAATGTTATGGTGGATCGGGCCATACTCCTCGGCATTTCTATGAAATACTCTTATGAAATCGTGTGTGATAATTGGCAAGAAGCTAGCATATCTGTGAGCTTTTCCTGATTGAACTGTGACGACCTATCTGGTAAGGTCTATTATACATACCCTCCAATTGAGGAGGTAGCTACTAGCTGAGAATTTGAGTTATTGCTGAGAGGAGGACTGTACCACGTATTATACTTGTTACTTCGTTTGTTTCCTCTGATTCGCATCTTTTTACTTCTACTGTATCTGTCTTATTGGACCATTAGTAAGTGTTGATGTCGACCCCTCGTCACTACTTCTCTAGGGTTAGGCTAGATACTTATTGGGTACGCATTGATTTACGTACTCATACTACATTTGCTGCACTTTTGTGCAAGTACTTATATGTCTGGTGGTCTTTTAGGCGCAAAGGCGCAGCCATTGCGGGGACTCTGCCGCGAGCTGCATTTCACGTTCCGATCCACAGCCTGCAGAGTCTCCACTAGTATTATTTATATTTCCTGTCTAGTTTGTATTCCAGACTGATGTCGTATTTTATTATATTTCCTAGTTGATGCTCATGCACTTGTGACACAAGGTTTTGGAGGTTCCTAAAGGTTGTTCATTATTGTAGTTCATGTAAATATTACCCTCTACCCTACAAGTTCTATTTCATACTATCTAATTAATGAAATTATGATTTCAAATACTAAAATGAGTAGCTAAGTGAACAACTACCGCTGGCTTGCCTGACGGCGGTGTTAGGCGCCATCACGACCTTTAGTGGATTTTGAGTCGTGACAGCTTGGTATCAGAGCACTAGGTTCACTTAGGTCGCACGAGTCATGAGCATGTCGAGTAGAGTCTTGCGGATCGGTACAAAGACGTCTGTACTTCTCTTCGAGAGGCTACAAGGCTGTTAGGAGCACTTCCCTTTTTGATTTCCTCATCGTGCGGTTTGATTCCATTGAGGCTTGTGCCTTTATTTCCTTCATACTCAATCTTATGCAACGCGAATTTCTTGTTATCAATTGGGCGTCGAGGAGTTATATTAGTACTGCAGACATGGTGCAAGTTGTTTTCCCTACGTGTTCAGGCTGGCTATTATCGTCGCCTTGCAGAAGGATGTTCTTTTGTTCCAGCTCAGTATCCGTATTTTCTAGGGTTTTGAGACTGTGCACGGATTGCTACGATGTCTATGTGTTGTTATCACACAATGTTGGTGTAATGGTAAGGTGCTCGTTTATGTGTTGAGGCGGTGAATGGCTTGAAGAGAGGATTTTTCAGTGCATGATTAAGGAGTTCAGCATTTAATTCCAGTGGAGGAAAGGCAATCGGACTATAAATGTCCAGGTTTGGTTGATGAAGTATCGAGACTTGATATTTTCGAGAATGGTGAAAATTTCATTGTGCTGCGGTGTCGCCGTCTTTGTTTGAACGCATTACGGTTCGCCGGCGTTATGGTTTTCATGGATTTTTCCTTCGGGGCAGGGTGTTGTGAGATGGTGCTTGAGGGGTGGTTGCCAGAGATATCGGTGCGCAGTGGTTCAGAATCTAATTGGTATTTCTAATGTTGATGGCTTGAAAAAGATGACCTACGGAAAGGCTTAGAGTCGGTAACCTTTATTGGTTCAGTTGCTACAGAGACGGATTTTTTGATTTGAAGCAACATTTGGGTAGTGAAGTATGAGGAAGGACATGGCGGGAAGTGTTTCGCGGTGGTTGAAGTACTAGTAGGTCAAGTATGAAAAGCAGATGTTGAGAAGTTGCTTAAAGGAGATGGTTTAGCTGAAGTAAGAGTGGCAGATTAGCATATGGACTCTGTGATAGGATAGCCACGTGCTTTGAGAAAGTATAGAACGGTTTGGAAGTCGTGATAGAAGGTGATTTAGCCTACGGATTTTATTTGGAATGATGGTCACTGTACGAAGAAAGATTGAGTATGGCAGAAATGAGTTTGTTTCAAATGAAGAGGGGTGTGAAATTGATTTATCGTTTCAGATGCAATATTACTTGAGGTCGGAAGGCATTGTTGAACTTTTATTTGATGTCAATGGGGAAAGAACAAACTTATACAGTTGGTGGGTGGGCTCAAGAGAAATTACTGATTACGTGGTAGTTGTACCCAGTGCAGCATTGTTAGAAGATGTCTGTGAGGACTTTCACAGGTGGGTTATCTTCTGTGAGCAGGTTAGCGGTTGCATGGTGTTGATGAAGCTTATGAGAAGAATTCTACTTACTACCCGGCAGGTGGTCGAGTATGCGATTCATGGTGTTGATGAAGCTTATGAGAAGAATTCTACTTACTACCCGGCAGGTGGTCGAGTATGCGATTATGGCTGATAATTCGGAATGTTCATGAAAAGTTTAATGAGAAACTACAAGAAATTTGGCGGGTTGACGATACGAGATCATGGTAATTGAGAAGGAGAAATCCTTGCGGGTTCTAGGTTTATATAATTGTAGCTTAAAGTTAAGTGGGGGAGTTCCACCGTCTATGATTGGATCGCGTGGTTGTCCGCTTGTGCGGTTTCTGGTTATCGGTGCGTTGGCAGATTATTTATGACTAAGAAAAGGAGATATCAAGAGTAATTCGAGCAAAGAGATTGATAACTGTGCACTATATTCTGCCTAACGATTCATGTGCAGGTTTTGGGAAGACTTAGAGTTTATGCTATGTAGATGTGACGTACAAGGAAACGAATTTAGCCGGTTGCTTCTTTGAAAGGGTGTTCATGTGCTAGTAGAGCGTTGGAGCTTGGTTATACTGGGGACTAGGTCAGAGTGGGTGACTCTCGACAATGATCCTAGTGGGTTCAAGAATTAAGTGTAGTGCCTAAGGATTTTAGGTCCGTTGTGTGGTTGAGGACCGAATCTTTGTAGTAGATTGTTAATGGAACTTGGAATGCTCTATGTCGCCATCTGGCATGCGGTGCAGTGTTGGAGTAAAGGAAGAAATAGTTTTGGATTCGCGGAAGGTCTTGCAAAATGAGTGTACCAATTGGAGATGCTATTGTGCGCATAAGGAGAGTATGAGATGGTTCATGAGTATTGAGACGATGTGGTTTGGTCACTCTGGATGAGTGCGGATTGGGTTCTTTACGTTTTTGAATGGAGCTATTATTATTTATAAGGAAAGTCCAGAGTAAATTGAAAGAAGTTGGGTCGGTTTGTAATGATTGAATCAGCATGATTGTGGTAATGATCAGTCCTTCGGCGTGTGAAATTATACATCTGGTTTGTAGTTGTATGCGCGGGCTTGACAGTCACCACAATTTGATTGGTCTGGGAGGTATTTGATTCAAATGGCTTTGTTGTGTAAATGGATTCCGGAAGAGTTATGACGGTTCAGATCACGGCTTGAGGTTGTATTTTCTGCAGTTTGGGAATTCAGTTGCGTGTTGCATGGGCTCTTTGGAAATGAGCTAAGTTAAAGGTTTCTAGCCAATGAAGTGTTATTCCACTGGTAATTCAGGGGTGATGATGAATTCTGGTATTCTCGCGTAGCGATATGATAGGTGCAGTGAGCGGTATGAGAATTTGAAAGTTGACGATCGAGGTTGGGGTTCTGTGTTGACAAGGATGTCACGAGTTCGGATGAGCCGGAAAAGAATTTAGTTGTTCAGAGTAAGTTGACATTATCCTAGTGTCGCCTGGGAATGGTGTTCTGTGGAAAAAGCATTGTGTATTGAATTGCGGGTTCTTAAATTATTTTGCAGATTAGTAAGGTTGGCGGTATGAAGGTGCAGACTTTGCTACCTGGGTGGAAGGTCCTAGGAGCATATCCCACGGGGGAAATTGTATGAGTGTGACATGCTAGTCACCTGATTGTTAAAGATCAAAACCAAGTACGGAGATTTTGGTACTATCGTTAATGTGAGAGTTTATGCTTGAAAGGCACTCTATTCCTTTGGTTGTGAACTGTGGGGGTTCTGCCGGATTGAGACGGCTTGATTGTTCGCATGTGTGTTGAGGTCCCGTGTAGCTTGTGGTGTCATATGAGCAGGATGGCTCTCGAGATGCAGGTCATTTATCGCACCTTAGTCGTGCTTGGGTTTTGTGGCATATTGCGCTATCTGTCACCCTAGAGTTGTATTTTGCACTTGGCGTGCTTGTGATCGATATTCGGTATTCCGTAGGTAGAAGCGTTATGGTTTGAGGGGTATGTCCTTGTTTATTGTTGTCAGTGGATCGGGTGGCACGCCGCCACGAGTACGTTACTCGGATCGGGTTGCACGCCGCACCGGTATCATGTTTGGATTGGGTTGCACACCGCAACAGTGATATGTTGAGTATGGTTCCCTATATCTATTCCTGCGTATTTTGTTTCTCATTTTCTAAGAAGGGTTCATAACATCTGTTCGACCGTTTATTTCGTTGCGCGGGCTGGGTAATTCTTTTCCAGAGTTCGTTCCTCCTTATATGTCATATTAGAATTGTAGCTCGTCGGCGCATTGATGGCGTCATATGAGATCGGAGTCAGTGTTTGAGGTGGCTTATTGCCTGAGCAGCTTGTACTGGGTGAGATGAGATTATTGGATTTGAAATTTGTGCAATCAGATTTATATAAGGTACATTGAAGGAAAAATATCTTTATTCAGTTCAGAATGAGGTAATGGTTCTTGTCAGGAGGAGAGACTCCATGAATTATTGATTCGACAGGTGTTATGAGTTCTACACGTCTTTTTTGTCATGGCAGTATTGCGAGAGTTGGAACATGATTTATATACGTCATGTGATGTATTGCGGGCATCGGATTTGTGAAATTACAGGTATCGTGGTCGGGGGATTTTATTATGGGCATGTGAATTATGCGGGTCATGGGGTGAATTCAGCAAAAGGTGTACGGTCGTGTTTTTGTACAGTGTTTGGTGATTAATACGGTGTCTTTATGTTAGAATCAGGTATTGTAAAAGAATTTGAAGGTTGGATTTGGCTCTTCGGGTAATTGACCAAAAACAAAAGGGGAGGGGGGGGGGGAATCTTCAGTTCAACTCGAACTATTGTGTTCAACTGAATTGTGGTGGCACGGGTAGGCGCACGAGGTGTTAAACAGTGATTTTACGGTCAATCGAACTTGATTTGATAGGTTTCGGCGTCGAATGTAGAAGTTTGAAGTTTTAAAGTTCATCAGGCTTGAATCGATGGGCAAATTCTTATTTTTAGCATTGTCTGATGTTATTTAAAGGCTCGACTAAGTTCGTATGATGTTTTAGGACTGGTTAGTATATTATGTCGAGGTCCCGGAGGGGCTCGGGTTGATTCCGGATGGTTAACGGATCAAAGGTTGAAGTTGTGAGATTGTTGAAGACTGGGCTCTGCTAAAGTAACCACACCTGCGGAGCTTTGATCGCAGGTCTGAGCTCGCAGGTGCGGGATGGGTTGCGCAGATGCGGAGAAATGGACCGGGGGACTATAGAGTGTAGATGCGGCAAGAATTCTGCAGGTGCGGACTCGCACCTGTGCTTGTAGGGTCGCAGAAGCGGAAGCAGGGGTGATGAGGCTGGTCCGCATAAGCGGGTTCATTTGCACAGATGCGCGCCCGCAAAAACGAGGACCTAACCGCAGAAGCAGTTGGGCGGCTCAGTGACCTCCACAAATGTGATGAGCGGACCGCAAATGCGGTGCCGCAGAAGCGGCTCATGTAACCGCAGAAGCGTAATGATGCTGGGCGGTAAGGTTTTTATAATAACGGGATTTGGCCCATTTTCTTCTATTTTCACTTGGTTGGGGCGATTTTGGAGAGCTTCAAGGGGAGATATTCATCAAGTAACACAAGGTAAGTGATTCCCACCTATTACAAGTTAAATACATGGGTTGTATAGAGATTTAAACATGAAAATAAGTAGAAATTGTGGGGTTTTTGGTAGAAAACCTAGAATTTGGTATTTTTGAAATTTGACCACGAAATTGGACATGAAATTTGGAATAGGTTATGTATTTTAGTTCGTGGTGTTATGGGTAAAATTTATCTTCGAAATTTTTTGAAAATGGAGCACGTGGGTCCGAGGGTTGATTTTTATAGACTTTTCAAGCGGAGTTGGGAATTGTTTAAATTGATTAATTATGGGTATTAGAGAATATTTTGACAGGTTTCCACGTTGTTTGAATAGTTTTAAACGACGGGCATGGATTTGAGGTGTTGGAGAGGCCTTGGAGCCGGTTTTGGAACTTCGGGGCGAGGTAAATCTCCTATCTAACTCTGTGAGGGGGAAACTACCCCTAGGTGATGTATTTGTTATGTGTTACTTGTTGTAGGGGCTACATATGCACCAGGTGATGAGAGTCCATACGTAGCTAGATTCATGTTATGTTGGGGTAGACTTAGGTTCCCACTATGCTATAATTGTACTATGATGCTTGCCTATTAAATTTATTTATTTTACGTTGCGATTTGAGGCTAGACTTGTGTAGAGCGATAGACTTGCTATTGTAGAGATTCGACAGGCTTCATGATTAGCCGTGAGAAGATTGTACACCTCTTATGAATTTCTCCCGCGTTATGCATTCTCATTGAAAGGTTTCCCGTAAAATTTATAACTCGCACATCTATTGGTGAGTGGGGTCAAGGACCCGTCAAAACTTCTTATTCAAATGGGATCGGGCCGTTCGCCTCGGCAGAATAGATACATCTATGGTTCGTCCCGTTCGACCCTCGGCATTGCGCACACTATGATGGATCGGGCCGTACGCCTCGGCAAGATTTATGTACCACACTCTCATGGGAGCAAGCCGTTTTCCTCGGCAATAAAATAGATGTATCTATGGTTTGACAATGTTATGATGGATCGGGCCATACGCCTCGACATTTCTATGATATACTCTTATGAAATCGTGTGTAATAATTGACAAGAAGCCATCATATTTGTGAGCTTTTCCTGATTGAACTGTGACGACCTATCTAGTAAGGTCCATTATACATACCCTCCAATTGAGGAGGTAGCTACTAGCTGAGAATTTGAGTTATTGCTGAGAGGAGGACTATACCACGTATTATACTTGTTACTTCGTTTATTTTCTCTGATTCGCACATGTTTACTTCTACTGTATTTGTCTTATTGGACCATTAGTAAGTGTTGATGTCGACCCCTCGTCACTACTTCTCTAGGGTTAGGCTAGATACTTACTGGGTACGCGTTGATTTACGTACTCATACTACACGTGCTGCATTTTGTGCAAGTATTTATATGTCTGGTGGTCGTTTAGGTGCAGAGGCGCAGCCATTGCCGGGACTTCTCCGTAAGCTGTATTTCACGTTCCGATCCGCAGCCCCCAAAGTTTCCATCAGAGTTATTTTATTTCTTGTCTAATTTGTATTCCAGACAGATGTTGTATTTTGTTATCTATTCTCGTTGATACTCATGCACTTGTGACGCCGGATAGTGGGGGTTCCAACGGGTTATTTATTATTGTAGTTCGTGTAAATATTACCCTCTATCCTGTAAATTCTATTTCATACTATCTAATTAATGAAAATTATAATTTTAAATACTAAAATGAGTAATTAAGTAAATAACTACCTTTGATTTGCCTGACAGCGGTTTTAGGCTCCTATCACGACCTTTAATAGATTTTGGATCGTGACAAGCCGGAGTAGTTCAGATAGAGGTAAAGACATACACTCAAGGCGTTAAAGCAGATGGTGTAGTCGCGCCAGATGTAATCAGTCACAGCCTAGATGTACTTGCACTTCTTTTAAACTGGGGCCACCATATTGGGCCATTATTTAGGTCGGTTTGCTGATATAAGATTTGATATTTGCATGTGTTGCCTGTTCAGTTCTTATTCTTTCATTTTAGCATTGGAAATTTGTGTTAAATATTTTAGTATCTTATTTGCACAAGAGCATTTAACTAGGCGATGAAGACGGAAAAACAAGCAAACTAAGTTATATATACGAAACCAGATCTAAGGAATGAGTTATCTGTATTATTTTACAAGATTGTAATTAACAAAATCTGCTTGCACAACAGATTTTTGTTTAAAATACGGTTAGATATTTCGCTCATAAAAGTTGATTCTGATACCTTTTACATTTAGTCATTATTTTCCTTGTCATCAATGGAACTGTTGCTTTAACGGGTCATGATAAAGGAGAAGAGTGTTTTCAAGAAGTTGCAGCCAAAATTTTGCAGCTGTTGCCGCTCTACCCTGCCCCTTATCAAGTTTGTATCTTATTCCTAAGCTAATATTAGCGCATAAAAAGGAAACTACTTCAACCACTAGAAGTGATCTCTTAATGCAGGATCCATAAGATCTTCATGGTACCTCTTCTTCCTGTTTCCCTTTTACTTTTTGTTTACTTTTTCTTTATTGTTGTTAGAGGGGTGCTTTAGTACAAAAATTCTACACCATTTACTGAAGCAATAGAACAATGATGACAATTTTAAGTCGTTAGTTAGCACACATCTACTACTATATCGGTCTGTATAAATTAACATGAACTCACCATTCAGCAAGTTTTTGAATAATCTCCATTTTACCATATGAAGGGATATATATTGCGTACACTAGGATAGATTTTATTGTTTATAAAAATAAATATGTGAATTAAAGCAACCAAAATCTAGCAAGTTTGTCTAATTTCAAACATGTATATATTGTGCATAGAGAAGTGGCAAAAAGAAAGCTAGCTAACAGTTAGTTTTGTCACGTCAAATTGGAAACACAAAAGTACAATAGAAAAATTGAAGAACTGTACTCAAGCTTCTATATCAAGGTGACGTATGATTTCATAGCAGCATTTTCAATATATGAGCCAAGAAATGGCCTCCTAGACGATCAAAAAGGAGTTTTTTTTAGCGTTTTACATCACCAAAAATAGTAGGATTAAAGTTTTTTTAAACTATAGGCATGCAGCACGAGATCAATTTACAAATGCCAGATAGGCTATAGCTGATATTTTCACAAAATTGACATGAAGTCAGTGTTTTGTAGTCTGATCTCATGCCTGTCAGATCCTTAGAAAGAAACATTTCAATCATTTTAAGTTCAACATTAGGTCACTAAAATTAGATCATCTTTCATCATTTGAACTTGCATGTTTTCTTTAAGTTTTGTTTATACCTCACTCGCTTGCTTAGCTTTGATATGGTACTTATGCGATACTTAAAAAGTGTACGTGGTTCAACATGAGACATACGTGCAACGTGCGTGCACAAAGACTATATATATATATATATATATATATATATATATATATATATATATATATATATATATATA
>MCJB01051726.1:20459-35172 GCA_002018475.1 Nicotiana obtusifolia
ATATGCCTCTGGGGCCTCATCATCATCATCATCATCATCATCATCATCATACCCAACTGATCAGTGGTTGCACATTAAGTGCCATCGCCCGGCCGACTATAGCGCGGCGCGGTGTAGTAAAATAGATAATGCATGCTATGCTCATATGACTCATTCTATTATGAAGACGTAAGGTCAAGGAAAATAACAACACATCAGTCCTCCCATAGAGGGGAAACAACATAAGCATCCCTAGCTTCTAAGAATAGAGTATTCTTTTGGGGCTCGTTCATTGCATTGTATTCAATAGGAGTCGTGCAAAAGAAAGAACGGTATAGTATTACACACCTGGTATATACTGCACCAGTTCTCAAGCTACGCAATTGCTACAATTCCTTAATCTACAATTAAAGAACAATTCCGCCGTTACTCATTAAACGTTGTAGCTATCATCCATCACAATCCCCTAGTTTTGTATGGTGCCTCCCCACACCCTTACTCCTCTAAATCTATCCAAACATAGTTATAACACATGTAGCTCATCTGTGACCCAAAATAACCATAACCCATTCCACTCAGCAGTAACTATCTTGAATTCATGGTTTCCAATCACCCTCCCATGAGTCCTTACAGGCATGCGACAACATATCATGAATGCCCAAGGGAAAATTGCATGAAAGGGAGTAATAACTTACCTTGCATGTCAATTATCTAGCCTTCTTCTTCGATTCCTCAAATTCTAAGTCTTGCCCTCAAATTGGGTTCGCAGAAGGAGGAAACTCTGCTAGGGTTTCTCCTTTGTTCTTCAATTTCTTGGTTCCTTCTTCAATTTAGATCTTCGAAGGGGAAGAAATTGGTTGAGTTGGTGTGGGATTATGAGAAAGGGTCGTAGGGGGTCTTCTCTCTGTGTTTGAGCTTCAGAAAAATGAGAAAGAATTGGGTTGGATCCCTTTTTATTGGTCTGTCAATAAGTGACACACGTGTATGGTGTTTTTTAGGTTTGCAATCGCATATCTGCCGCAAACATGACATGCGGTTCGCATTCTGGTCGCAAATCTTAACCCAGAAATCTATCACACTATGCGACGCAGAAGGGTCAGATTTGCAGTTCGCATTTTGTTGCTCCTTAACGCACATGCAAGTATACGCGGTCGACAAGTAATATAGGATTGTAAGTCTAGGTTATCGTATTCACAGGGACTTAAATTAACTACTTACTAATGGACAAATACTGTTATTTCAGCAAGTAAAATGCGAATTCAAGAGATGGATTTTCTAACTTCAACTCTAATTTATAACTAATAATTGCCAGGAACAAATTACGTGTTGTGTAATTAATAAAACAAATACTCCAGGGTTGTGATTAATTTACCAATCCTATTGTGTTCTAATAGACTTCCCGTTCATATAATTCATGTATGGTTGCTAATTAATCGATAAACATACTCATAGCCTTCTTCCGAAATACTATTCGCCTATTCTTTATAAGATCAACACCTATATTCCTATGAAATTAATCTATCAAGAACGCACTAAAAATACGATATTCAATTAAGCATGGTGATTAAGTATATTCCTATCCTAACCAAGAATCCACCCCCCTTAAAAGGTTAAGAACATGCTTTCTTCAATTCTTTTCTAATCTAAACATAATTTTCCCAAACATAGTATAGATAATTGATAGAACTTAATTGATGGCCAAAACAATTAAGCAATTAGGCATAGAATTGAAGAAACAACCATATGATCATGAATTATAAATAAGGAATTATCAACTTCGAATCACAATATTCATGGCTAATCACAACCCTAGAACAAGGGGTGATTAGCCACTCATGTTCAAAATAATCAAAATATAAAGTACTGAAATAACTATAATAATACTAGACAAAGATGAAGAACTGATGATTGATTGCTTCTGTGCGATGTTCCGTAGTGTTATTGCCTCCAAAAACACGTTCTCCCTCTTCCTCTTGGGTTTGGAGGTGTTTATATAGGTGTTGGGAAGGGGTAGGGTCGAACTAGTGGACTCCTAGATGAATTAGGACACATTCCCAACGTCGGCGCCCTGGCTAGCGCCAGGCGCCCCCCAGGGCGCTGCGTCCAGTGACTTATTTCCAGCTTCTGCCTCCAGCGCCATAGGTGGCGCCAGGCGCTGCCTGTGGCGCCCAATGCCTTTTTGTCCGCTTTCGTCTCGTTTTGGCTCGTTTCTTGCTCGTTTCGCCCCCAATTGCTCCCGACTCATTTCTACACATAAAAACACATTAATTTAACATGAATCGAAGCAATTAACATCCCAATTTCATAACACAAAGGCCAAATATGAGGTGTTTTATATAGAAATATATATATATATATATATATATATCTTTTACACCAAACATCAACACCCCACACTTAGACTCTTGCTCGCCCTCGAACAATGGGGTTATATACAACCTTCCCAACTACCAAACTCTTAATATCATCACGAAACATTCGACTTTTCAATCAAAATCATACTTTTGAACATAATCAATACTAGCAAATAAGCATGCACACATAATTAATCTATATGCTTCCCGTAAAGTCTACTTAAGCACACTACTTCAATATCATCCAACAACCCAAATGTCACTACCCAACCTCAAAAGTCGACTTGCCAACATTATGCAATCTCAATACATATACTTACCTAACAAGACAATTTACAACATTACCAGTCGCTTATGAAATCATGTGCCCTTACCACAATTTGAAGAGTGAATATATATGGATAAAATCACACAATTTTTGAACAACATACCCTCACTCTCACAACGAACTCATATGCTTCCCATAAAGTACCATAAACTTGCCCGTAGTGTAGATTTCTACTAATTGAGTTAGTCAAATTTAAGATCAACTAGTACTTTTAAGGTTGTAATGTAGGCTAGGGGACGGGTAGGATATATCTGGTAATAGTGGCTAGTCCTCCTAAGCACTTAATACACTACAATCAACATTTGAACACTTTTCTTTTTTTTTTCAATTACTAAACTTGTCTCATATACATAGCCTTTCTTTTTCAACTCAGCAATTCTATCATTTCACTAGCACAAACCAATAGGAGGTGTTTTTCTCTATATATTTCTTTTCTCACTAAACAAATTTTTTTTCTTTCTTTTCTTTTCACACTCCATACAAATTTTCATCAGCTAGTGATTCTTCAGTTTAGCTTAATTGAACCGACAAGTCTTTTCACGATTCCGCTCATAATCAAGACAATCCCCCTAGCTCTACCCTTACTTCTTTTAGCGACTAAGTGCTTTCGGAGGTAAAGGTTCAAATAAGGTCTAATTCAAGAACAAAATAATGAAATCGCTTGTACTGTAGGTACCAAAGAAAAAGGCCTGTAGGATCAAAGGGGCTAGCAACGGACAAATTTATATTTGATGTGACAAGCACATCCATAATCAAACAAGAAAATGCCTATATCATCTCTTAGATTAGCCCAACTTACAATTTCGCTTCAATTAACACACGAGGCAAGTTCTAGACTATACAGGATAGCACAGAGAATCAAAACCTCACTCACACAATGCACATGACTCAATCACGACGATTCTGTTCAAATTTCAAGTTAAGAAAGCATATATAATTGAAACATTTAAGCAGTAACTACACTATATAACATGCAAGTCAACAATTGAGAAGAGGTGTCACAAATTGGGCGGATTTTCTTTAGGCTTACAATTTAACTAAATGGAAAGTAGATCATGTGTCATAGCCTATTGTACTAGCATCAACTATGTCAATAAGTATCACTACATAACTCAGTTCTTCCTAATATAGTCCTAAAAAGAAATTAAATTCGCCCGGTTCGAGCTACATCCTTGGAAAAGAACCGGTGCCTTAAGAAAAACCAAGGAATATTACCTAACTAACCTATAAATAAATAAAATCTTGTTGTTATTTTTTAATCAAATTTTTATCCCTCAAGAAAACGATCCATCATCGGGAAAAATTTGAAAATTTTCAAAAATTGTCAGTTTATACATTAAAATACTAACAATACAACGATTAAGAATAATAACAATACAACTATTAAAAAGACAAAAATAAAACTAAATCATACATGATATATATTCGCAGCACTGACAACACAGGTATTTCCCTACCCACACTTACACAATGCATCGCCCTCGATGCATGCAAACATGTAAAATAGAGCAGGGTGAGAAGAAAACTCCCTGTTTGCGCTTTCTTTAAGGGACCGGCGAGGTGGCGGAGGAGGTTCCAACGCTTGTACCTTTGATAATGTTGTCACGGATCATATTATCCTGCAACACAAGTAAACAGGAATGTGAGCAATGTTCAAAACATATACCATAGGTTGGCATGCAAGTCGTCACATGACCCCACACTTAAAATCGAAGCATAAGTACAAGTGTTGAGCCATAGTATCCCGACCCCACACTTAAAATCGTGGAACATTCTGCCTGCAGCGCCCCAGGCAGCGTCGTGCGCTGTTTCCCGATTTTTTTTTTTTTGACTGTTGTACCACTTATATGTCCTACACCATTACATCTAATAATTTTTAAACCTATACATAAATTGTACTGTTTTATCTACTCTAAAAAAGGTAAATTAAGAAGCTAAACTAGAAAAGCGATAAAAATTGGGTTGCCTCTCAACAAGCACCTGATTTAATGTAGCGGCATGACTAAGATTCGTCCTATCAATCTGGCTTGATTTCGAGCCTTTGAGCTTTCTCAACAGATGGCCTGAGACGGGTCAGAGTGACAGGCCTTTCCAACTCTTCTGCTTTTCTGAACCCCGAGACATAATTGCCGGAAATATCTAGTGCGTTCTTAATTTCTTCCGTCATTCCATCTTTACTCTTTTCAACCTCCCCAGCCAATCCTCATTCAATAGGATCAACTAGGCTCATATGTGACACCAATGATGTAGAATTACTCTGTACCACAGAGATCATTGATAATTCTTCATAGTGAGGTGGCAACCTTAGTGCTTTATAAACATTGAACACTTCTTCTTGATCACCCACTCTCATCGTCATTTTTCCTTCGCAGACATCAGTAATCGCTCACCCTGTGGCTAAGAATGGACGCCCCAAAATAAATGGGACGTCCTGATCAGGCTCGTAATCCAGGATGATAAAGTCTGCAGAAAATATGAACGAGCCAACTTGGACCAGTACGTCTTCAATCACTCCCTCCGGCTGAGCAAGGGAACGATCAGCTAACTGTAGGGTAACTGTGGTTGGGTGTGGTTCGCGCAACCCCAACTGTCTGAATACTGAGAGTTGCATCAAGTTTATACTCGCTCCAAGATCACATAACGCTCTTCCTACGGCATGTTTCCCAATAGAAATTTGAATGGTGAAGCTACCCGGATCCTTCAATTTCTGTGGTAGCTTTCCTTGAATTCTCGAACTACATTCCTCGGTGAGTGCCACCGTTTCAAACTCAATCAATCTCCTTTTATTGGCCTCAATATCCTTGATATACTTTGCGTATTTAGGCACCTCTTGCAAAATATCAACCAATGGAATGTTGATTTGTACCTGCTTTAAAATGTCAAGGAACTTTTTGTACGCCTCATTATCCCTCAATTTCCGTAACCTTTGTGGAAATGGAGGTGGGGGCCTTGCAACCAATTGTGGGGGTTGCTTAGATCCTGCCTCTTTAACCGACTTTTCAACTTCTTTGGCCTTCTCTGCTGTTGCTTCTATGGTGATTGGCTTTTCATTAAAGGTCACCTGCTTTTTCTTTTTCGATTCTACCTCCTCCAACTGTCTCCCGTTCCTTAATGATACAACATTTAGTGTCGCCCTTGGGTTTGCTTCAGTATTGCTGGGTAGTGCTCCAGCTGGTCGAGTATTTTGAGCCCCGGCCAGCTGTCCCAATTGGCGTTCCAAATTCCTCACTGTTGTGGTGAGGGTTTAGTATTCAGTTCTGAATTGCTTGTTGTCCTGCACCAGCTGTTTCAACAACTCATTTGTATTATCATCTGCTTGTGGAGGTTGCCTTTATGGTTGATTATAATGCCCTTGCGGTCTACCTGGATTCTGCTGCTGCTGATGACCACCCCATGAAAAGTTGGGATGATTCCTCCAATTTGGATTGTAGGAGTTCCCATATTGTGTATTCTGATTTACGGGCCCCCTGTTCTGTACATAATATATGGATTCCAGATTTGTTGGGCACATATCACTCGTGTGGTTGTCACCACACATCTCATAGCACAATGACATTTGTTGGACCTGCTGTCTTGGTTGAACCTGCTGCATCGTCATTCTGTTCATCTGATTGGCCAGTTTTGCCATCTCTGCTCTCATAGCTGCAAGGTCATCCAATTCGATCAACCCAGCTCCCTTTTGTTTAGTGGCTCTGCGCAAGTCACCGTCACCTTGCCAATTATGATCATTCGCCGTGAAATTATTCAGTAGGAGTTGGATTTTACTATACGGCTTGGCCATGCAACTGCCCCCGCAAGCTGAGTCAAGGTTCATTTTTTAAGCTTCATCTAGCCCATCAACGAACGTATGTCCCAGGACCTCATCTGTCTGGCAATGGTGTGGACAATCCCTAAGTAGCTTCTTATACCTTTTCCATGCCTGTGGAAGAGTTTCTCCTTCCCGTTGTTCAAATCCCAAAATCTGGCTTCTCAATGATTTTGTCTTCTTGGTTGGAAAGAATTTGATCAGAAATTTTCTGGCCAGGTCATCCCATGTGTAAATAGAATTCGCAGGCTCCTTTTGCAACCACTCTTTTGCTTCCCCCAATAGAGAAAAAGGAAACAATGTCAACCTCACATAATCTTTAGACACATTTGGATAATTGTAAGCATCCGTGATTTCCAAAAAGTTCTGAATATGTCTCTGTGGGTCTTCATGCGACAGTCCCACATACTGCCCTGTAGATTGGATTAGCTGCACCATGTATTGTTTTAACTCAAAGTGCCCTGTGATTTCAGGCTTGACAATCGCTTGAGTGATGTTGGCAAGATTTGGTCTTGCAGCTTCAATTACCGCTCTTTCCGTGTTACCCGCCATCTCAATTGGCTGTGGTTGAACAGCAATGTCCAACTCTCTGTTAATTCTGGTTCTGGCTTCTACTTCCCTCCTTATTCTGTGTAGTGTTCTTTCAATTTATGGATCAAAAGGAAGAAGGTTATTTGCGCTTCTACTCCTCCGCATTCAATAGAAGAGCCTGTGTGTGCAAACAACGTAAGCCGATTAGTGAAACTTGAATAAATAACAAATATAAGCTGAAGTTGGTAAAGTAGTAAATTTTAAGTCCCCGGCAACGGCGCCAAAAACATGTTGCTCCCTAACGCACATGCAAGTATACGCGGTCGACAAGTAATATAGGATTTTAAGTCCAGGTTATCGTACCCACAGGGACTTAAATTAACTACTTACTAACGGACAAATATTGTTATTTCAACAAGTAAAATTCGAATTCAAGAGATGGATTATTCTAACTTCAGCTCTAATTTATAACTAATAATTGCAAGGAACAAATTACGTTTTGTGTAATCAATAAAATAAATATTCCAGGGTTGTGATTAATTTACCTATCCTATTGTGTTCTAATAGACTTCCCGTTCATATAATTCATGTATGGTTGCTAATTAATCGATAAACATACTCATAGCCTTCTTTCGAAGTACTATTCGCCTATTCTTAATAAGATTAACACCTATATTCCTATGGAATTAATCTATCAAGAACGCACTAAAAACACGATATTCAATTAAGCATGGTGATTAAGTATATTCCTATCCTAACCACGAATCCGCCCCCCTTAAAAGTTTAAGAACATGCTTTCTTCAATTCTTTTCTAATCTAAACATAGTTTTCCCAAACATAGTATAGATAATTGATAGAACTTAATTGATGGCCAAAACAATTAAGCAATTAGGCATAGAATTGAAGAAACAACCATATGATCATGAATTATAAATAAGGAATTGTCAACTTCGAATCACAATATTCATGGCTAATCACAACCCCAAAATAAGGGGTGATTAGCCACTCATGTTCAAAATAATCAAAATATAAAGTATTGAAATAACTATAAAAATACTAAACAAAGATGAAGAACTGATGATTGATTGCTTCTGTGTGATGTTCCGTAGCGTTATTGCCTCCAAAAACACGTTCTCCCTCTTCCTCTTAGATTTGGAGGTGTTTATATAGGTGTTGGGAAGGGGTAGGGTCGAACTAGTGGACTCCTAGACGAATTAGGACACATTCCCGACGTCGGCGCCCTAGCTGGCGCCAAGCGCCCCCCAGGGCGCTGCGTCCAGTGACTTATTTCCAGCTTCTGCCTCCAGCGCCATAGGTGGCGCCAGGCGCTGCCTGTGGCGCCCAATGCCTTTTTGTCCGCTTTCGTCTCGTTTTGGCTCGTTTCTTGCTCGTTTCGCCCCCAATTGCTTCCGACTCATTCTTACACATAAAAACGCATTAATTTAACATGAATCGAAGCAATTAACATCCCAATTTCATAACACAAAGGCCAAATATGAGGTGTTTTATATAGAAATATATATCTTTTATACCAAACATCACATTTTCTACAATGTGACCGCATTCTGGTCGCATTTTTGGCGCGGATTCAGCCCAGAACTCTGTTCCATTCTTCGATGGAAGATGTCACATTTGCGGTCCGCATTTGCATTATGCGGTCCGCATACTGGCCGCATTTTTGACACAATTTCAGCCTAGAAATCTGTCTCAGTTTGCGATCTTGGTGTTGGATATGCGGTCCGCATTTGTGCTTTGCGATCGCATATCCAACTATGCGACACCTTTGCTCTTTTTCTTAACTTTTGAACTATTTTCCGTGTTCTTAGGCTCTTATATGTGAACTATCTTACGGCGTATTCTAACATACAATTTTACGGGTTGTAACACTCTCCCCCCCCTTAGGAACATTTGTCCCCGAATGTAGGGATCTATGGGAACCAGTGTATCCCAGCATTAAATGAAAGGTAATAATGAAGAGTATCTCAACTTCCTATTTACCTCACACGGACGCTTCTCCTTTCAATGCATTCTGCGTTTCTTCGGCATCATCATTATTTACATTGTGGAACAGGTACGGATATTTAGCTTTCATCTCTTCTTCTGCTTCCCATATCATTTCTTCCACGTTCCTGTTCCTCCATAACACCTTAACAGAAGCTACATCCTTTGTCCTTAGCTTGCGGATTTGTCGGTCTAATATAGCCATTGGTATCTCTTCGTATGTTAGATCCTCTGTAATCTGTATGTCTTGGATAGGGACGACCCGAGAAGGATCTTCGATACATTTCCTCAACATGGACACGTGGAATACCGGATGGACAAATTCCATTTCGGATGGTAGTTCTAACTCATAGGCAACATGTCTAATTCATCGAAGGATTTTGTACGGACCGATGTACCTCGGGCTCAATTTACCTTTCTTTTCGAAGTGCATGACACCCTTTATTGGCGAGACTCTCAGGAATACCCAATCATCAACTTCAAACTCTAGCTCACAACGTCGGACGTCAGAGTAGGACTTTTGCCTGCTTTGTGCCGCCTTTAATTGTTCCTGTATCACCTTCACTTTCTCAGTAGCTTGGTGAATCAGATCTGGCCCATATAATTCAGTTTCACCAATTTCGAACCACCCAACTGGTGATCTACATCTTCTACCAACTGTGCCTCATATGGGGCCATCTTAATACCGGAATGGTAGCTGTTATTGTAAGCAAACTCTATAAGTGGAAGATGGTCATCCCAACTACCTTTGAAATCTAAAACACATGCTCGCAACATATCTTCCAGTGTCTGAATGGTACGTTCAGCCTGTCCGTCAGTTTGCGGATGAAAAGCAGTGCTGAGATTCACTTGTGTACCCAAACCTTTCTGAAAAGACTTCCAAAAGTTAGCTGTGAATCGGGCTCCTCTGTTTGATATAATAGACATTGGTACCCCATGAAGTCTAACAATTTCCTTGATGTACAGCTTTGCATAATCTTCAGCTGTGTAGGTTGTCTTAACGGAAATGAGCACATTTGGTAAGTCGATCCACTATCACCCAGATGGAGTCGAACTTACGACTGGAGCGAGGTAATCCAACAATGAAGTCCATGTTAATCACCTCCCATTTCCAGGTTGGAATCTCCATGTTCTGGAGCAGTCCACCCGGTTTCTGATGTTCTACCTTTACCTGTTGGCAATTGGGACACTGGGCTACAAATTCTGCAATAGACCTTTTCATACCATCCCACCAGTACTGCTCCTTGACATAATGATACATCTTTGTCGAGCCATGATGGATGGAATATCGGGATTGATGAATTTCCCTCATAATATTTCTCGCAATCCTGCTATATTAGGCACACACAATCGGCCTTGGCACCTCAGTGTTCCATCCCCTGCAATCTCCTGGAATCTTACCTTGCTGAATGCTCTCTTTCAATCGCAACAAGGTGGGATCTTCGTATTGCCGTGTTTTCACCTCGGCTATGAGAGATGATTCGGATGTATTATGTACAACAACACCTCCGTTCTCGGAGTCTAACAACTTGATCCTCATGTTGGCTAGCTGATGAAGCTCTTCAGTTAAACTCCATTTACCTGCTTCAATGTGCACTAAACTTCCCATCGACTTACGACTGAGGGCATCTACCACAACATTGGCCTTGCCCGAATGATACAATATTTCTATGTCATAGTCCTTCAGCAATTCGAGTCAACGTCGTTGTCTCAAATTTAACTCATTCTGACCGAAGATGTATTGCAAACTTTTATGGTCTGTGTAGATGTCGACATGGACACCATATAGATAGTGTCGCCATGTCTTCAAAGCATATATTACTGCAACCAATTCTAAATCATAGGTCGGATAATTCTTTTCATGCTTCTTCAATTGTCTCGAAGCATAAGCAATCACCCTTCCATGCTGCATCCATACACATCCCAAACCTATGCCGGAGGCATCACAATACACCACATAACCTTCAGTTCCTTCGGGAAGAGTAAGAACTGGAGCGGATGTTAATCGATCTTTCAGTTCCTGAAAGCTCCGCTCACAAACATTCGACCATTGGAACTTGGTAGCTTTCTGGGTCAGCTTAGTTAATGGTGCTGATATAGAAGAAAATCCTTCTACAAACCGCCTGTAGTATCCTGCTAACCCCAAGAAGCTACGGACATCTGATGGCGTAGTAGGTCTTGGCCAATTCTTGACTGCGTCGATCTTTTGAGTATCGACACTAATACCCTCATCAGATATCACGTGGCCTAAGAATGCTACTGAGTTCAGCCAAAATTCACGTTTGGAGAGCTTTGCATATAACTGGTGATCCCGAAGGGTTTGCAATACTATCCGCAAGTGACCCATATGTTCTGCCTCTGAACGGGAATACACTAAGATATCATCAATGAATACCACCACGAACACGTCAAGATAAGGCCTGAATATAGTGTTCATGAGATCCATAAAAGCAGTCGGGGCATTTGTTAGCCCAAACGACATTACTAGGAATTCAAAATGCCCATATCTCGTCGAAAGGCTGTTTTTGGAATATCTTTCTCCTTGACTCTCAACTGAAGATATCCTGAACGTAGGTCAATTTTTGAGAAATATTTGGCTCCCTGGAGTTGGTCAAACAGGTCATCAATTCTTGGAAGTGGATATTTGTTCTTTATGGTGACCTTATTCAACTGACGATAATCGATACATATCTGTAATGATCCGTCTTTCTTTCGTACGAACAAGACTGGCGCACCCCAAGGTGAAGTGCTAGGCCTAATGAAGCCTTTATCCAGCAAGTCCTTCAACTGTACTTTCAACTCTCGCAATTCCGTTGGGGCCATTCTATATGGAGGGATAGAAATTGGGTGAATATCAGGCAACACATCGATGCCAAACTCAATCTCCCTTTCAGGAGGAAGACCTGGGAGTTCGTCTGGAAATACATCCGGAAATTCATTGACTATAGGAATTGATTGTAGAATAGGCGACTCCGCCTCCACGTCCATAACGGGAATAAGATGGTAGATATAACCCTTGGAGATCATCTTTCTTGCCATAAGGTAGGAAATAAACCTACCCTTCGGCGTGGCAACGTTTCCCTTCCACTCAAGGATGGGTTCACCAGGAAATTGAAATCTAACCATCTTCGTATGACAATCAACACTTGCATAGCATGATGCCAACCAATCCATTCCCATTATTACATCAAAATCAACCATTTCTAATTGAAACAAATCTGCCGAGATTTGACGACTACAAATCGTCACAGTGCAACCTCTATATACTCGCTTGACAACCACGGGATCTCCTATTGGAGTAGATACCACAAACGATTTACTTATTAATTCAGGCTTGACACCAAACTTATCAGCCACAAGGGGTGTAACATAAGACAATGTGGATCCGAGATCAATCAAGGCATATACATCATGAGAAAGCACCGATTATATACCTGTAACGACATCCGGAGACGAGTCAAGATCCTGTCGACCTGCTAGAGCACATAAGCGGTTTTGATTACCACTTGAACTCGGTATTGTACCGCTACCTCTACCACGGCCTGCTGGCTGCTGGGGACCCCGTGTTGGAGGTCGAATTGACAAGGAGGAACAAGATACAGTTCCGGTTGGCTGAGCCATACCACTATCTCTCCTGCTAGGACAATCCCGTATCATATGGCCAGGCTGCCCGCAAAAGTAACATGCATCAGAACCTTGGCGGCACGGTCCAGGGTGGCCCTTGCCGTACTAATCACAACGAGGCATTGAGGACCTCGTCTGACTATTATCCCTGTGATATGGCGAGCCTGATGCCTGTGAACCCTGACCTGTACCCAAATAGATAGATCGATCATATCGAGGCCTCTGAAACTGTGGAGGGGCACTAGCTCCAGATGGCGCCCAACTCCTCGAAGGTTGGGGCCTGATACTATCTCTGAAGTCACAAGAGTATCCTGCAAACCTCGATCTCTTGTGTTGGCCCCTATGCTGCTCCCTATCCGCTCTTTGTTGACGCTTACGATCCTCTAGTGTCTGGGCATAAGCCTGGATACGAGAGATATCCATGCCCTCTATCAAGGACGCTGTTGTACACTTATTTATCAAATGAGGTCCCAATCCGTTCACGAAAAGATGGACCCTATCACCCATCTCAGCTACCATATGGGAGCGTACCTTGCCAAAAAGTCAAACTGCATGCTATACTCTCGTACACTCATATTACCTTACTTGAGATTCAAGAATTTGTCAGCTTTGGTTCGTCGTACATCAACCGGTAAATAGTGGCGAAGAAACGCCTCAGAAAATTCGTTCCACACCGGTGGAGGTGCATTTGGACCTCTGGATCTCTCCCAACTATCATACAAGAAGACTACCAAGTCCCGTAACCGATAAGAAGCTAGTTCTACTGCCTCTGGATCACTGGCATGCAAAACCCACAGTGTGCGGTGTATCTGGTCAATAAAAGCCTGCGGGTCCTCCTTAGGGTCAGATCCGGTAAATACTGGAGGATCAAGATTAACAAAATCTCGAACTCTCGTACTAACCGGTCCATCTGTAGCATCGGTGTTTTGCCTCTGAGCTTGGGAAGCTACCAAGCTAGTCAGTAACTATACCGCAGTCCTCAAATCCCGGTCTGTAGCACCAGAAGAAGGGACTGGAGATGCTGGGCGGTTCCTAATATCCTCTGGGGAAGGAGGAGTAGATGAGGTCCGAGATGGCATCTCACTTTGAGGCTCACTTTGGCCTCCTCTATCTTGAGGCACCTGACTGGTACCCTCTCCGGCATTTGTATCGAGTAGTCTACTATTTGCTTGCTTCCTAGCCGAAGGCATTGCTGTAGGTAAACAAGATGAATATTAGAAATGAATGCTTACAACTCAGCTCTACGCACGATCTAGATTTAGAAAGAAGGTAACATTCCTAAATGTCAAGTAGCCTCCTGATTATGAAATGTGGCGCGCTACACACCCATAATCAAGACTCTACTAGACACGGCTCATAGACAATCCCTAGGACACGACCCGCTCTGATACCAATTCTGTCACGACCGAACCGGAGGGTCGCGACACGGCACCGGATCCTGCTCTCAGAGTGCCGGCGTACCCCTCATATCTGCTATCTTACTTTCTTTATTATCCATAAGGCTTGTCATACGCATGCAATTTCGAACAACAGCATAATGGACTGAAACAGCACACCATGGCATAAACATACTTATATACATAATGTGCCAACAAGGCTACAACGCAAAACTATACAACATAATACATTTGCCAACGAGGCGATACAACTGTACATGAGTCAACCCAACACTTGTCTATACATACACTGACATTTGTCTATGAGCCTCTACAAGAACATATATTATGCAACCTATGTCGGAACAGGGCCCCGACATACCCAAAATGCCTATACCAGATGCATACCAAGGTTGTAGCAAGTCCGAAGGATGAACCTTGCTAATATCTGCCGGACTAGATAGCCTACCGCGGTGGGGGAGCTCCGTCTATCAGTCTATCAGGACCTACAGCACGACATGCAGCATCCACAAATAAAGGACGTCAGTACGGATAATGTACTAAGTATGTAAGACAGGAAACGTAATATATGAGAAATAATATAAGCATCAGGATAAGGAACATACAACAGGTATCATCTGAATGCCTCTGAGGGCGACTAACCATGTCATGCCTGACGTGCATATGCATTTACATATATATATATATATATATA
>MCJB01051726.1:43245-66897 GCA_002018475.1 Nicotiana obtusifolia
CCCCCCCCCCAAACTTTGTTTTAACCTCAAATTTTTTATTATTACATTTTCCCCTAATTTCTACTATAAATACCCCCTAACTTTCATTTTCTTACAAAATCAATATCAATCTATCAAGATCTCTCTCTAATTTTCTTCTATACTTGCTACAATTGTTTACTTTATAAAAAAAATAGTAACAAAATTGTGAGATTGCTACTATTGCTTACTTTATTCTAATTAATAGTCAAAACTTATTGAGGTTGTTACAATTTGTGAAAAAATTATGAAGTTGGTGAATTGGAGTCTTCAAGTCTTCAACGATAATCAGTTTTCAACAAGTTGTTCATCAATTCGGTAAATTGGTTCCAACTCTTAAGTCTTAATATTATTGTTTTATTTATTTTATTTATTTGCTTTTAGTTGATTAATTAAGATGTCTTCCTTAAGAAATAATTTTGGTCCCGTCAAGAATATTGCGTTGAAAGGCATGACGGTAAAACTAAGAATAAGGGAAATTCCAAAACTGGCGAATCTAGTGGTAGTGTTGTTCCTCCTCCCCTGCCCCCGGCTCCCCGAACCAAATCCTATACCCGTACTACACTTGCTATTCTTGATACCGATAATAGTTTATTTTAATTTAGCGACGCTGAATTTTGCCATAATATTGCACCCGGTGAACATTTAGATCATGAATTAGGGAATGCTCTCTAATCTAATAATTATAATATTATTGATGAAAATGATGATGAAAAAATTGATCTTGATGAAACTCAACCGGACGATGATACACCTACTAGTTGTGCTCCTGATGTTGACCCAACTAGTGATAATGCTGCTAATCCAAATGATAACCCATATAATACTCTCGTTACTGCCCTTACTTTTTCTAGAGAACCTATCAACCGAAAATTAACACTGCTACCGGTGGTATTTTATATTATGATCCAAAAAACGATCGGGAGGAATTGGCAAAATTGGTAACTGCTATGTGCTTACCCTATAGTTTTCCTTCTGATCATTTGTGCATTACATTAGAAATTATTTTAATCCTACTTATAAAGGTTTTCCTCGCACAACCGTAAAGAGAAATGTTTATAAATATAAGCATGGATATAAATAATATTTGTGCTATTTATTTACTTATATAAATTATCGTGTTGCTATTACAACTGATACTGGTAGAAGTAACAACGAATGTGATTACCTTACTGTTACATGCCATTGGATTGATGAGGACTGGATAATTCAAAAGCGCATAATTATTTATAGAATAATTGTTTCACGGCACACAGGGCAGTTTATTGCTAGCACAGTTATGGATATTTGCAGATAGTTTTGGATTAGTAATAAAATAATATCGGTTTCAATGGATAATGCTACTAATAGCACAAATGCTATAGGCTTTCTCATCACTACGCTAAATCATGCATTTAGTAATATTTTTCATGTTAGATGTATTTGTCATATTTACCACTTAATTGTAGGTGATAGTATGAGAATTTTAAATATTCAAATTGAAAAGGTTAAAATGGCTCTTAACTGACTTTTTTATTCAAACCGTAGAAGTAGACTTAGAGAATATTTTAAATGATGCGATGATTGTGGCCTAAGAGAAAAAAAGGTTGCTAAACCTTGTCCAACTAGATGGAATTACATGTATGAAAGTTTGGTTGTTGCATATGAATATAGAAACCCTATAAACTCAACGTTAATGCACATGTAAGTGATGATGATTATTACCTTACGAATGGGGATTGGGCTAATGTTAAAATGCTTGTTAATTTTTTTAAAAAATTTATATTGCTACAAAAGAATTTTCTGGGCAATATTATCCTACTATTTCTAACTGTTTAGTTTATATTGCAGAACTTCCAAATTTGTTTGCTCATTTTTCACAGGGTGGGGAGATTTATCAACTTGCTATTGATTCTATGAGAAAAAAGTTTAAAAAATATTTTTTCCCTATTCCCTCTATTTATGTTGTTGCTTCTTTGATAAATCCTTGTGTGAAATTAGGAGGTCCTCAATTTTTGTATGAAACTGTTTATAATGGTTTAGCACTTGAAGATAATGAGTTGCCTAAACTTTCGGAAGCAATAGCCTCAATTCGAATAAATGATGAAACTATTTATAATGCTTATCAAGTTGCAATAAATCATGCTAGACCAAATGTTCCAACTCCTTCTTTTTCTGATTCTCAATCTTCTAAAAGAACTGCGGGAGTAAGAGGACTTAGTATTTGGGCGGGGCTTAGGGGTTCTTTTGGTTTTAGTAGTAATGATTTTTCACAACTAAATGCGCTTGAAGTTTATTTGTCGCAGCAATTTGAGGAAGTGAATCCCAACGACTCCTTAATATTTTGCAATGGTGGATACACTTTCCGGTTCTTTCAAGAATGGCCCGAGAAATTTTAATCATTCAAGCTTCAACAGTGGCATCGGAGAGCGCTTTCAGTCAAGCAAGACTTCAAATCGATGATCATAAAGCGTCTATGAGGGATAGCTTGGGAAAATAAGTACATTACAGAGATTGGATTCGTTAGAAAGAAGAAATTTTGGACTTGCTAAATCACAACCAGAGATAGACGAAGCTTACGAAGAAATGCTAGCTGAATTTGATGAGGATGCTGCTTCGCCCGACAATGGAAGCGGCAATGAACAAGCTACCTTTCACCCACCACCAACGAAACTTCCTCCGAAACTTGAAGGATTTATGAAGTTTGTAAGAGATAGCATGTAACTTGTATGAACAAAAATTAGTATGTATTTGTAACTTGTATTTTGGCACTTCTTGATTAGTTCCTTTTTCTTCTCAATGGTGGTATTAGCACCTTGTTATACTCATTCCATAGGGGGAGGAAGACTAAAAAAAATATTGCCATATTTTTTATTGCTAATAAAATTACAAGGCATTGCTTTGAATATCTTTTTATAATATTTTTGTCTTTAAATTTGAATTAAAAAATTAGGTCACAATTCTATAATAAAATTACAAGACATTGTCTTAGATATTTTTTAAACATCTTTTTGTCTCTATTTTCTATTTAATTTTTTTTAAAAATTATTGCTTAGCCGTTGAGTCCATTTAACCCGTTAGGACCACGGGCCCGGCCAATTTAACCCGGAACCATGAGTTCGTAGGCTCGGTCCCGGAGCGATTCCTACAAAAAAACACGTTTAGCCCCGGGCATTTAGCCTGTTTATTTAAGAACAGGGATCGGACAGAGACCGCGGCCCATAAGACCAGCCCGTTTGGCCCGTATAGGCTCGGCCCAGTCCACTTGCCACCCTTACTCCTTGCATATATAAGAGCTGCAGCCGGGCAGAAAACACGCACAACAATATAGGAGTTGTGTTTTACCTTTAGTTACCGAACACTTTGATTTCATATCCTATCTACTGTTAAATTCCAAACGTTAATATTAAGCCGTGACGAACTATAGCACTTTCTTAGGCATCTATAAAAGGAGGCTTGGGTCGGATTGAATATGGTTTGCTTGTTTGGTTGATATAAAGCGGAAAAACGAAAACAAACCAGAAGTGAGGCTTTATGGAAGTGAGGGGTTCTAGCCTTTTCCATTTCTTGTTTGTAAAGTAACAACCAAACCAGAAGTTGTTTCCTGAAGAAAAAAATGTGTTCTACTTATTTATGTTGTCATCGCCATTTGTATTAGTTTTTTCCTAAAATTTCCTTGTAATTTTGAAGTGTTCATAATTATGATCTTATTACATTTTTATTTTTCATGCTTATATTAACTTTTAAACGCTAAGTTGATGTGAACCCAGTACTTTTATCGTAAACCTAATTTATAAAATTAATATTAGATGGGAACTCATAACTTTAAATATATAATTAATTTTATGTCAAGAACCTTAAAGATTGAACTTATAGAATTTAAATCCTGGATCCGCCTCCGCCAACCATGTAGATCATAATTAATGAAAACATTTCAAGGGAATTCCAATAAATTGAAATAGATATTAAAAAAATGGCCTGTCGGCTTCTGCATTTCGATCCAAATAATTCAAACACTCTTACATAAGACACACGTGCAACGCACGTGTCTAGAAACTAGTATATCAAAGTATAGTGAAGATCCTATATTGATATAAGAAAAAAAAAATCTGGGATGAACTATTTATGGAGAAGCGTCAGACCATCGATACTGTTGGCATTAGCTTGGAGATATAATGGACGTCAACGAATCATTTGATGAAAAGATGATTTTTGAATGTGTTTTCTATCAAGTACTATCACTTGTTCTAAAATTGAATGAAACATAAATTGTAAATGCAGCTTGCTAACTTCATAATTAGGGCATCAAAATGAAATGATTCGGTTAACAAAAAATATGAGGGTACGAAAAAAAATATTTACGTACAACACACGTATATAAAAATTAGTATATATATATATATATATATATATATATATATATATATATATATATATATATATATATATGTGTGTGTGTGTGTGTGTGTGTGTGTGTGTGAGAGAGAGAGAATAATTCAGCACTAACGCCCTACAATGAATACAGTATAATAGAGCAGCCAGTTCAATGGTTACGTAGATTAAAAAAAGAAGTATGAGCAATTATACTCTGCCTGCCAAATTTTCAACCACTTAAATGCGCAATTTAGAAGAAAGTAAAAAGCAAAAATCAAGAACTCTAGAAAGAATATACGTAAGAAGTTGCATTGGAAGAGTTGAGCGAGAGAGGAAAAAAAGAAGAAGAACGAAGCAAAGATAATTCTAGAGCTTTGCTGTCGTTGAATTTCAATGGTTTTCTGCATTATAATTATGATAACAGATTCATTTCTTGTAATTCCCTGCCATACATCGCTTGATATGTTTGTTCCTATTCAAAGCACCAAACAGACAATTTCATACAAAAAAGACACATACATCTGCTCTGCATATATGGAAAGCCAAGTGTAAAACTATCACACTCACTAGCTGAGGTTTCTCGAAAATCCAAAGTCTCCAAGTTTAGTGGCTTTTGATTGACACCATCTGTGGGGGAAAAAAACAATTGCAAAACTTTCTTTGTCTCAAAAGTATTTGTTTGAAGCCATAGCCACTATTGAAGACCTGTTAGAATATTATGGAGTAATATATTCTCTCTCATTGGTTGGGTAAATGTTACGCTTAATGTTTTCGTACTTAAGGGTACGTCGCAAGTCAATTGATGTAAGATTAGAAATGAGATCATCTTTGGAAGTGTATAAAGTAAGTTAGTCATGTTACCTTGGAGGTACAAGTATTTAAGATCATGAAAAGCAAGTACCAAGAGGGTTAGAAGGTTTAGAATTTAAACGAATTGAAGAAAATAATTTTCGTTGAAAGTCGATAAGTTGTGAATGTTATAACTCGTACTTTTGTGATGAGACTAGGGTGTTTAACATGATAAGAATATGATGTTATGACGTATTTTAGTCGTATGATAGTCGTGTGTAATATTTTGAAGTCAAGCGAGTTATGAAACGAAAGTGGAACAAAGTCATCACAAGTTATGTTCATAAATGCGTTAAATATTAAGTCAAATGTAGCAGAGTTTTCTCCCAATATACATGGAATTACGGGATGATCCACCTACCAAATTGAAGATCTATGAGTCTAGTTTATAACTTATTAAACCATTCATCGATACGATGTCGAAGTAGAGAGATATTCGTATTTTTGCAATATCGCATAGACTGGTAGGTGACAAGTAGGTCTGTCACCTACTTATTTAAATGAAGGGGCCAAATAAATTACCAAAAAGGGGCGGCCAAAAGGGGCCTTTTAAAGGCTAAATTAAATCATTTCTTTCATTCATATTTCTGACTAAGAACTTCATATTGAAACACTGCAATTCCTCCCCCAAAAATCCTACACAATCCCTAGGTGATTTCGGGTAATACAACGTGATTCTAGTGTCGAAAAACCTGGACAGCTTGCTAATTTTCCTTTCTCCTTCTTGTAGCTGCGTTGGGGGACTGGTTTTGGATGAAGAGGGACTAGGTTTTGTGGATTCTACTTATTCCAAGGTAAGTTTATGTTTCTCTTTCTCTCATCTAAACATCTACGAGTTGTAGCTCGATCGTAAAGACTAGAACTTGTGAGTTTCGAAAGAGTAGTATGCTGTTTGTTGTGGCGTCACTGTTGGATGGTGGTAAACTTACTTTTAAGTTGAATTCAAGGCTATTTTATATGATAAGAGGCTTAATTATGTACTCTTGGTTGTGTTACTCGATTTGAAAGAAAAGACAAGTCGGAAACGTGTTTTAGTAATCTGAAAAATAAGTTTTGAGTTGCTGAACTTGTGGGACTATTATAGGGTCGTTTTAAAGTTGTATTGTGGCTAAAAATTAGTAGGAAAAATTGAATATGTTGTTTAGTCACAAATCAAGCTTGCCGCTTGTCGGGATTGTTAAACTATTTTGAAAGGCTTATTATGAGTATTGTTGTTATTGTTTGGGCTGTTATTGGTTGTTGTAACTTGTGGGAAGTCATATAAACAGAAGATGTGTTGTCTGTTTTATCCTAGAATAAAGTGTGTCGTTCAAATGCGATAAATTTTATGGCATTCGTATTGTGACGAATGTATTGTTCATTGCTTGTAGACACATGAGCTGTATGTTAAGTTAGCTTGAGGATTGGACGAGATATTTTGAGGTATATAAGGTCTTCCTTTCTTCACATGATTCCGTAAGTTATGTTGTCCTTATAAGGAATTCAAAGGGTATAAGACTTTGTATACGTACTATGCTGACGATTAAGGTCCGTTCACAAGTATAGTTATATGAATGTTGAAATGGATTGTGTTGATCACAGTTTCATGTATTCTTAAGGAGTAAATAGAGCCTTCCAAAAGGTTCTTGTCTTGTATATGTAACAAGACATCTAGATGTTAGTTAAACATTACGTACGAATGGTCTGACGAATCAGAAGCAATATAGTGTCTGTATAATAAGGGATAGTTATATATGAATAGTTCAACAAGGTAACATAACGTATAGTTGCAGAATGATAAGAATGTTTCGACCTAAAGAATGTCACAACTTCCAATACTTACACCATTTGTGTTCACGAAACTGATAAAGAAAGCCACGAAGATAGTTATGTTGCTCTCAAGTTAAATAAGGTTGATTATATATGAGGGTGATGTTAAGAGATGATATATGTTACCTATGGAGTCATAAACTATAGAATATGATAAGTTTAGCAACAAGAATATAAGTTGATAGAGCGTAAATTCCACAACTCTTGTTATATATATATATATATATATATATATATATATATTGAGTAGCCTCACAAGTTAAGAATATTACATAGCAATAAGTAGAAAGAATCATGTAATCCCAGAAACGAGCTGTGATATGAAATAAGGATAGGAGTGCGATTTAAAAATATTTACAACATTATTTATGGCTAAATAATATAGAGTACGAAGGATGGCGTAGAAAGTGGCTAAGGAATAAGGATTGGTTATTGTAATGAGTTACTCACGAACTTGTATGTTTAAGAATACGAGTTTATCTATTGATGATTGAATGATGTCTGCATGAGTGATATGAAATAAATATGTATAAGACATTATCCCTACGGACGGTTTATGAACGCGTATATGTACAATGAAGCCCTATGGACGATCTATGAACGCATAGGTGCATAATTGTCACGATCCAAAATCCCAACCATGATCATGATGACGCCTCTCATGAAGACAAGATCAGCCAATTCAAACAGTTCAACAATACGAAAATAATACAAGTACGATTTAATAACAGTAATTTTACGGAAAAATATAGTGAACCATCCCGACTATAGCCCGAACCGGGGTGTTACAAAGTCATGAGCGACTAATGAAGGTCCTAATAATAAGATTACTATTACAAAATCTTTGGCACAATCGTTTGAAGATACTGGAAATAATATGATAAAAGAGATACAGGGCTGCGGACGCCAACATCTACCTCATAGTCTCTGAGTCGCCGCTCTAACAGTAGAAAATCAATGTCTTGGAGCGGAACCGATAACGCCTGAATCTGCACTCATGGTGCAAGGAGTAATGTGAGTACTTCCAACTCAGTGAGTAATAATTATAAATAACATCTGAGAGTAATGAAACACATAAGGCATACAGCAATCCATAATGAAACAGTAACATGTAAATAATCAAGTCAATAACATAAAGTAAAAGAAATTATCATGACTGGCCAAGTCATATCTCGTGACGGTGTGTCACCCGATCCCATGGTTACCCGGCACTTACTGTGGGGGGTGCAGTAGCACAATATCTCGTGACGGCATGTCACCCGATCCAATTTATCATATTCCGTGGCGGCGTGCCACCCGATCCATTTATATCATATCCGTGGCGGCATGCCACCCGATCCCATTAAAATCATTTGCAAATATCATTTAAGTTTCAAAACTGAGTTTAAGAAATGAATCAAATCAGTTAGAAGACAGTGATAAAGTACCCTGAAGGGTTCACATAATTAGCACGAAGCCCAAATAATACCCCTGAAGGGTTCACATAACCGGCAAGAAGCCCAATTATGGCAATCAGCCCAAATCGTGATGACCACATGTAAGTTTCAATCAATTGCATAATAAAATCATCAATCGGGACGGACCAAGTCTCAATCCCCAGTAGTAAACGACCCCACGCTCATCATCGAGCGCGAGTCTCAACTCAATATGGCACTACGATGTGCAAATCTGGGGTTTCAGACCCTCAGAACATCATTTAAGATCATTACTCACCTCAATCCGGCTAAATCCTTAGCCCACGACGCCTTTGCCCTTTCAATTGGCCTTCACGTGCGTCGAATCTACCAAAATTCGGAACAATTACGTCACAATATGTTGAGGGAACAAAGCCCACGCGAAAACAATCAAAATTACTAAGAAATTCCGAAATTACCAAAACCCGAGCCCCGGGCCCACTTCTCGAAATTCAGAAATTCTCACCTCAACGGGTTCCTTATCTCATCACGAGTTCAACCATACAAGATTTATTAAATTTCGACATCGGCTCGACCTCTAAGTCTCAAAATCCAAGCTTAGGGTCTTCCACAATTTTTCCAACTTTAATCACCAGTAAAATGCTAAAAACAACTATAATCTTAGGTAATTCTTTCAAAATTGAGTTAGGAATACTTACCCCAGAGTTTCCCTTGAAATCTTCCAAAAATCCTTCAAGATTCCGCTTCAATCCGAGTTCCGCAGCTCCAACTACGTTCAAGATGGTCAAAGCTCCCTTCTTTAAGAGCTTGTTCGAGAAATTCTCCCTTTGGATATAGTTTTGAGGTTGATTTGTTGTGATTCTATGGTGTTTGAAGGTGTTTCTCTTTGTGGGTAACGGAAATGGGTTTTTGCATGGCAAATTGGGCACTGAGTTCTATTTATAGAGTGGTCAAAAATCGAGTTAAAACACCCTTGCCCGACCAAATATGCGATCGCATACCTGTCGCGTAACAGGTATGCGGTTCGCGAATTTGAAGTAGCCATCGCGAAGATAGCCCTAGCTTTCACCGCGAAATCCACACAAAGCGAGGTTTGCGGTTCGCATTTCATGGTTTGCGATCGCATTCTCGTCGCATTCCTGACATAGATTTTTGTCCAAGTTTCTGTCTCAATATGTGATCTCTACTGTCAAATATGTGGTTCGCATTTCAGGTTTGCGGTTCGCATTCTGGCCGCATTTTGGTCGCGAATCTTGCCCAGATTTCTGCTTGTTTTTGCGACTTCACTGTGAGATATGCGGTCCGTATTCTCACCTGGTTTTTCTACAACTTTGGCTTTTCCAATGGTGATTTAATCCATTTAACCACCCAAAACTCACCCGAGGCCTCTGGAACCTCAACCAAACACACCAACATATCCCATATCATTATTCAAACTTGTTCCAACCTTCGGTACGCTCAAATCAACATCACAACATCAAGTTCGCATCGGATTCAAGCCTAAGGATTTTCAAAAATCTTCTAAATCGCTCTTTTGATCTAAACCCAACCGAACCACGCCCGAATGAACTGAAATTTCACACACGCGTCCTAATTCACATCTTGAAACTACAGCAACTTTCGGAATTCCATTCCGACTCTCGGATCAAAATCTCACCTATTAACCGGAAATCGCCAAAATTCCAACTTCGCCAATTCAAGCCTAATTCTACACCGGACCTTCAAAATCAATTCCGATCGCACTCCTAAGTCATAAATCACCTCCCGAAGCTAATCAAACCATCGAGATTCACATCCAAACCCTCTAACTCATAAGTCAACATCTGGTTGACTTTTTCAACTTAAATCTTCTTAAAAAGAGACTAAGTGTCTCATTTCTTTACCAAATTCACTCTGAACGCAAACCATTCAACGTGATTTCACAAAATACGGATAACGAAGCGTAAATGAAGTAGGAATGGAAAAGACGGAGTTGTAATCCACGAGAGGACTGGCCGGGTCGTCACAATAATAAAGGCTGGTTATGGACGGTCTCAGTTGCACGCATAGCTAGACCTCAGTAGTATGAGCCGTACGGACGGTACACTATGTTACGTGTACGAGCTACTGGTTATCCATGTTTATGAGTGAGCTTTATGGACGGTCTCTTATGAAACGTGTAAGTGCCACTTTTATGTTTCAGTGTAGCCCAAGGGATGTTTGATCAATTTGAGGTAAGTATTCAGATAAGAATTTTCATAATATGATGGTTTCCAGTACAGATAGCATATGGGAACAAGTTCAGGTATATCACGACACGAATTAGACGTATATACGACTTTAGATGTTCTCAGCCAACAGAGCCTTCGCTTTTCAGTCTACATCCTTTGTAAGGTAATCTAGATAATTCAATACTTAGATATGTTACGAGTCAGAATAAGGTAAGTATGATTCTCGGATCTAATTGGCCCTCCAGATTTCTTTCAGTATATCATATATGCATGCTAGTTCTGTTTCAATTAGGTTATTCATATTGTTTTTGCCTTACATACTTAGTACATTTCTTTGTACTAATGTCCCATCACCGGGGTACTGTATTCATGCCTGCAAGTTCATGTATCCAGTTTGGCGGGCCCTTTTCATAGACAGAGTTGATATCCAGCTGCGGATTGGTGCTCCATTTCATTTGGAGTACAACCGAGTCTAGAGGTTATCAGATTGTCCTATGTATATATACTTTTGGGTAGGTTGGAGTCCTGTCCCCACCATCTTTTGATGTCAAATACTCTTAGAGGCTTTATAGACAAAGGTTTATTATGTACAGTATGTCAGAGGCCTTGACGGCCTGTGTGTATTCATGTTTGAGTACGATGGTTTGCTGATACCACGTTTGCCCACTTATATTTATACCTTGCGGGTTGTGGCCATGTTGGCTCATGATAGTTTTAGGACAAATAAGTTCAGCCAAATCAGTCTACGTATGTTCTTGTTTTCATCGAACGATCATAAGTTACAGAGTGGTTTGCTCGAACCAGTACGACACCGGGTGCCAGCCTCGCCTCCCAGGTTGGGGCGTGATAAAGTGTAAAGATTTTCAAAAAAACGTAAATGATACTTCATCTATTGCTATTGGATACTTAGGTTATTTCACAAAAAAATTTCACCCAAAATTACTGTTAAATATAAAGAAATGCGTTTTTTTCTTTTCGGAAAATGTCATCCAAAAACAACATCGAGAGACTTCTTACAGAAAAAGATTTGAAAAGGACAATTTCTTTTGGAAAAGCTCTTGGGGAAAAGGATAGTAATTTAGATCTAGTTTGCTCTAAGTCTCGATATGAAATTTAGAAACAATCTATTTTCTTTGTAAAGATGTGACTATACTTACGTAATATCACTTTAGATTAAATGATTCTAACTATGATTAAATGAAATCATGCATGGACTCTTCATGTTACGATTTGCAAAATTAAAACTTAGAATAGTGCAATGATCAAGACTGTCATTTAATACAAAATGCTATATGATAATTGGTAGAAAAGATATTAAATGATGTATAAATTACCCCATATTTAGCTCGTGTTTGTATGGATTTGGATGTTAATCACATTGATTCATGTTAATATAATATGTTTTTATGTGTAGGAATGAGTTAAAAGCAATCGGGGAAGAAACGAGCTAAAACAAGAAGAAACGGACAAAGGAGGAAACCAGCCCACAGGTCAGCGCCCAGCGCTGCCTGTGGCGCTGGAACCAGTGAACTCCAGCAAGCTTCTGCCTTCAGTCCCCTGGGGGGCGCTGGGCGCTGGCCAGGGGACTGAGTTCGGGAATTGTCTCCTACTTCGCCTAGAAGACCCCCAAGTCGACCCCAACCCTTCCTAACTCCTATATAAACACCCCTAAACCTATCTAAGGGGAGAAGAACGTGATTTTGGAGCAAAAGGAGGTCTAGGAACATCAACAACACAACAATTTCTCAATTCATCAATCCAAACTAGTATCTTTAATTTAGTTTTTCTTACTTAGTTATTTGATTTTGTTGAACACGAGTGGCTGATCACCCTTTGTTCTGGGGTTGTGATTAGCCATAAATAATGTGTTTCTAACTTGATGATTTCGTTTTAATAGTTAATGTGGATAAGATTGTTTCTTCAATTCTATGCTAAATTGCTTAATTGTTTTGGCCACCAATTAAGTTCTATCAATTATCTATGCGATGTTTGAGAAAACTAAGTTTAGATTAGAATAAGGATTGAAGAAAGCATGTTCTTAACTTTGTTAAAAAGAGCGGATTCGTGGTTAGGATAGGAATATACTTAATCACCATGCTTAATTGTATAATCGTGTTCTTCATGCACTCTTGCTAGATTAATTCCATAGGAATATAGGCGTTAATCTTATTAGGAATAGGCGAATAGTACTTCGGAAGAAGGCTATGAGTATCATTATCGATTAATTAGCAATCTTACATTAACTATATGAACGATAAGTCAATTAGAATGCAATAGGATTGGAAGTAAAATCACAACCCTAGAATCTTTGTTTTATTGATTACAAAATACATAATTGTTCTTTGCAATTCCTAGATTTAAATTAAAATTATAATTTAGAATAAAATATATACTAAACTTGAACTTTGCTTGATTAAGTAACGATATTAGTTGTTATAAAGTAGTTAACTTAAGTCCCTTGGGTACGATAATCCGGACTCATTGTCCTATATTACTTGTCGATCACGTATACTTGCGTGTGCGTAAGGGAGCAACAAGTTTTTGGCGCCGTTGCCGGGGACTTAAAAATTCTACTACTTTACCAATTACAGCTTTTATTTGTTATTCATTCAAGTTTTGTTGATCGGCTGACGTTGTTTGCTTTGACACAGGCTTTTCTGTTGAATACGGAGAAGTAGAAGTGCAAACAACCTGCTTCCCTTTGATCCAGAGATTGAACATACCTTACACAGACTAAGGAGGGAAGTAGACGCCAGGACCAGAACTAACCCAGAGCTGGATATAGTTGTGCAACCGCAGCCTATCGAGATGGCAGGAAACGCAGAAAGGGCGGTGATTGAAGCTGCAAGGCCTAATCTGGCCAATATGACTCAGGCAATTGTCAAGCCTGAGATCACCGGACATTTTGAGCTGAAGCAGTATATGGTGCACCAGTCTACGGGCCAATATGTGGGGCTGCCTCACGAAGACCCACAGCGACACATCCAGAATTTCTTGGAGATAAGACACGTACAACTACCCGAATGTGTCGAAGAACTATGTGAGATTGACTTTGTTTCCCTTTTCTCTGTTGGGGGAAGCAAAAGAGTGGCTACAAAAGGAGCCAGCAAACAGTATATATACATGGGATGATTTAGCAAGGAAGTTTCTGATCAAATTCTTCCCGACCAAGAAAACTAAGTCACTGAGAAATCAAATTTTGGGCTTTGAACAGAGAGAGGGGGAAACCCTTCGACAGGCATGGGAGAGGTACAAAAAGTTACTTAGAGACTGTCCACACCATTGCCAAACAGATGAAGTACTCGGGCATACATTTGTTGACGGTTTAGATAAAGCCTCCAAAATGAACCTTGATTCAGCATGCGGTGGAAGTTGCATGGCTAAGCCTTACAGTGAAATCCAACTTTTATTGAAAAACTTTACAACCAATGACCATAATTGGCAAGGTGATGGTGACTCACGCCGAGCCATAAAGTAGAAAGGAGCAGGTTTGATAGAATTGGATGACTTAGCAGCCATGAGAGCAGAAATGGCCAAATTAGCAAATCAGATGAACCGAATGAATATGCAGCAGGTTCATCAAATGTCAATATGCTGCGAGATGTGTGGTGATAACCACACAATTGATATATGTCCCATCAATCCAGAGTCTATATATTATGTGGGGCAACAAGGCCGGGGTCCCGTGAATCAACATACACAGTATGGAAATTCCTACAATCCAAATTGGAGGAATCATCCTAATTTTTCATGGGGAGGTAATCAGCCACAGCAGAATACGAGCAGACCACAGGGAAATTATAACCAAGCACAGAGGCAACCTCCTCAATCTGAGGACAACACAAATGAATTACTGAAGCAGCTGGTGCAAGATAACAAACAATTCAGAACGGAGTATCAAACCCTCACTACTATAGTGAGAAATTTGGAACGCCAGTTGGGGCAATTAGCCGGAGCACAGAATACTCGACCTACTGGGGCACTACCCAGCGACACTGAAGCTAACCCACGGGCATCGCTAAATGCAGTTTCATTAAGGAATGGGAGACAGTTAGAAGAGGTCGAAAAGAAAAAGAAAAAGCAAGTCCCTTTCAATGAAAAACCGATTACAATGGAGATAACTTCAGAAGCAGCCAAGGGAGATGAAAATTCAGTCGACAAGGTAGTGGCTAAGCAACCCCCACAATTTGTTGCAAGGCCACCACCTCCCTTTCCCCAGAGATTGCAAAAGTTGAGAAATAATGAGGCTTACAAGAAATTCCTTGAGATCTTAAAACATATGCAAATAAACATTCCATTAGTGGATATTCTTCAAGAAGTACCTAAATATGCAAAATATATCAAGGACATTGTGGCAAACAAAAGAAGATTGAATGAGTTTGAGACAGTGGCACTTACTGAAGAGTGCAGTTCAAGAATTCAAGGAAAATTACCACAGAAGTTAAAGGATCCGGGCAGCTTCACCATCCAGATATCTATTGGAAAACATACTATAGGAAGGGCACTATGCGACCTCGGAGCAAGCATAAACTTGATGCCATTATCAGTGTTCCGACAGTTGGGGTTAGGCGATCCACGCCCGACCACAGTCATATTGCAGCTGGCAGACCGCTCTTTGGCTCACCCAGAGGGTGTTATTAAGGACGTTCTAGTCCAAGTGGGCTCGTTTATATTTCCGGCGGATTTCATCATTTTGGACTATGAACCAGATCAAGACGTCCCATTTATTTTGGGGCGTCCCTTCTTAGCTACCGGCCGAGCTATCATAGATGTTTGCGAAGGAAAGATGACTATGCAGGTAGGGGACCAAGAAGAAGTGTTTAATGTGTATAAAGCACTGCGACTACCAACACATTACGAGGAGTTGTCTATGATTTCTGTGGTGGAAACGGTTCCCACATCTTTAGTACCATACTTGAGCCCAGCTGACCCAGTTGAATGCCTATTGATTGGGAAAGTGGAAGATGTTGAAGATGACATAATACGAGATATTGAGCAGTTAATGGATCTATCTTGCAACTACATTCAAGGGTTTAGAAAATTTGAAGAATTGGAGATGCCTGTTACTCTGATCCCTCCCAGGCCATCTATTGAAGAAGCACCCAAGCTTGAACTCAAGCCACTCCCAGCGCATCTGCGCTATGCCTATTTGGGTCAATCTAAAACATTACCCGTGATCATCTCATCCAGCCTGACTAGCATACAAGAAGATAAATTACTACGGGTCCTTCGAGAATACAAGAAAGCCATTGGGTGGACCATCGCAGATATAAAAGGAATCAGTCCATCATTCTGCATGCACAAAATATTTTTAGAAGAAGGACATCACCCAAGTGTAGAGCAGCAGCGCAGGTTGAATCCGATAATGAAAGAAGTAGTGAAAAGGAGGTCATAAAATTGCTAGACGCGGGTATCATTTTTCCAATTTTCGACAGCAATTGGGTTAGCCCAGTGCAGTGCGTACCTAAGAAAGGGGGAATGACTGTTGTAGAGAATGAAAAGAACGAATTGATCCCCACTCGTACTATTACCGGATGGAGGGTATGTATTGACTATCGGAGACTCAACAAGGCAACCAGAAAAGATCACTTTCCACTTCCATTCATTGATCAGATGCTCGACAGATTAGCAGGGCACGAATATTATTGCTTTTTGGATGGCTACTCAGGGTATAATCAAATTATCATATGCCCCGAAGATCAAGAGAAGACCACTTTCACTTGTCCTTATGGCACCTGCGCCTTCAAGCGAATGCCATTTGGCCTATGCAATGCACCTGCGACATTCCAAAGATGCATGATGGCCATTTTCACCGATATGGTGGAAAAATTTGTAGAGGTGTTCATGGATGATTTCTCTGTTTTCGGGTCCTCATATGATGATTGCTTACGGAATCTGAGTAAAGTGCTAGCCCGGTGCGAGGAAACTAATTTGGTGCTCAATTGGGAAAAGTGCCACTTCATGGTGCAAGAGGGAATTGTCTTGGGCCATAAAATTTCCAGAACAGGCATTGAAGTAGACAAGGCAAAAGTCGAGGCCATTGAAAAATTACCGCCTCCAATTGCAATCAAGGGTGTCCGGAGCTTTTTAGGACATGCAGGTTTTTATAGACGCTTCATTAAGGATTTCTCTAAAATTTCTACTCCTTTGTGCAGGTTGCTCGAAAAAGATGTACCATTCAAATTCGATGACTCCTGCCTCAAGGCATTTGAAGCACTTAAGAAGAAGCTGATAACTGCACCTATTATTGTAGCACCGGATTGGTCAAGGCCTTTTGAGCTTATGTGCGACGCAAGTGATTTGGCCATTGGAGCAGCACTGGGGCAACGTAAGGACAAGGTGTTCCATTCTATTTACTACGCAAGCAAAACTCTAGATCCAGCACAACAAAATTACACTACCACGGAAAAAGAATTGCTAGCGGTGGTGTGGGCATTTGAGAAGTTCAGAGCTTATTTAGTGGGAACAAAAGTTATAGTCCACACTGACCATGCGGCAATCAGGTATTTATTTACTAAGAAAGAATCTAAAGCTCGATTAATGCGCTGGGTACTATTGTTGCAGGAATTTGATGTAGAAATCAGAGACCGGAAGGGAACTGAAAATCAAGTGGCGGACCATCTCTCTCGGTTAGAAAATCATGCACACTTGAAAGAAGATGGACAGATAAAGGAATACTTCCCAGATGAACAACTTTTTGCAATCAGTCATGATTCTCCTCCGTGGTATGCAGATTTTGTCAATTACTTAGTAAGCGGAGTGCTCCCCCAGATTTCAAAAGCGAAGCCCGAAAACGGTTCCTACACAATGTTAAGTTCTATTATTGGGATGAACCGTATTTGTTCAAACAATGTGCCGATCAGTTGATGAGGAGGTGTATTCCGGATGAAGAGGTTAATTCCGTTTTGCATGATTGTCACGCCTCACCATATGGAGGCCATCACGGGGGCGACCGTACAGCAGCAAAGGTTCTACAATCCGGGCTATTCTGGCCTACTTTGTTCAAAGATGCACATGCCTTTGTCAAAAGATGCGATCAATGTCAAAGAACGGGTACGATCACAAAGAAGCACGAGATGCCCCTCAACAACATTCTTGAAGTTGAACTCTTTGATGTATGGGGGATAGATTTCATGGGCCCGTTTCCACCGTCCAGAGGGAACAAGTACATCTTGCTAGCCGTTGACTATGTATCCAAATGGGTAGAGGCAATTGCTTTGCCTACAAATGATGCCATGGTAGTCGCCGCTTTTGTCAAGAAAAACATATTTTCCAGATTCGGGACTCCAAGAACATTGATCAGTGATGAAGGCACACACTTTTGCAACAGGCTGCTTAATAACCTCTTGGCAAAATATGGGATACGTCACAAAGTTGCTACAGCTTAGCATCCCCAAACAAGCGGTCAAGCCGAAGTGTCAAACAGAGAAATAAAGCAAATTTTGGAGAAAACAGTGAGAGTAAATAGAAAGGAATGGGCATCAAAGTTAGATGACGATATATGGGCATACCAGACAGCATTCAAAACTCCAATAGGAACATCGCCGTACAAACTAGTTTACGGAAAAGCTTGCCACCTACCGGTAGAGTTAGAACATAAAGCATATTGGGCCATAAAGAAACTAAACATGGACCTTGAAGCTGCGGGTGAAAAGAGACTAATGCAACTAAATGAATTAGAGGAGTTCCGGCTACACGCATACGAGAATGCCAAACTATACAAAGAAAAGACAAAGAGATGGCACGACAAGCATATTAAACCACGCCATTTCGAACCAGGCCAACAAGTACTGTTATTCAATTCAAGATTACGATTTTTCCCGGAAAGCTAAATCGAGATGGTCAGGGCCGTTTGAAGTAGTACGAGTTACGCCATACGGAGCAATTGAATTAAGAGCCTTGAACAGTGAAAGAAAACTCTTAGTGAACGAACAAAGGATGAAGCATTATTGGGGAGGAGTAGTCAACCGGGACAAAACAAAAATCACACTTACAAAGAATAAGGCGAACAAGTGAGTCGTGCCGCGACGTAAATCAGGCACTTGTTGGAAGGCAACCCAATGTTAATGTTATTTTTAGCTAACTTCTTGTTTTAAATTTTTTAGATTAGCTAGAAGAATGTAATTGATGTATCAAACTAGTATAGGTTATATTGTACTAAGGCAAAAAAAAAAAAAAAAAATAGGCGAAAACATTCTGCCTGCGGGGCCCAGGCCAGCGCCCAGCACTGCCTGTGGCGCCCCAGGCAGTGAACTCCAACTCCCAGTCCCTTGATGGGCGCCTAGCGCCAGGCTGGGGGGGCTCTCCAGGTAAGTTATTTCCTCTCTTTTAAATTTTGACCCGACCCATTAACACGACCCACTACCCATTCCCCCTAACTAAATTACCCTTTTATACTTACAAACCCACCCGATTTCCCCCACATTTACACACCAAACACTATCCAATTTCTTCTTCACTGTGCTTCTTCTTCCTCTTCTACATACACAAGTTTCTTTGCACTTCCCGTCAATCTTCAAGAGCTCAAGTTGATTTCTTTCATCTTTCTTCTTCTTCTATTTTACTTGTTATTTGTTTTGTGTCTTGAATACAACTTACAAAATCCCTCTTTCCCCCACACCCCTGCGACTCTTCTTCTTATTCTTCATGTTTTCCTTGCAAATTCATGTATAGTGACGTTTAAACTGAAATTGTTGGTTGGTATTGACTGCATCGGAGTAGTAAACTAATAGTCCCTCTACTTCGTCAAAATCCGGGAAGGTGACTCCACTTCACCATTGTTAAAGCTGAAGTAAAATTTTTGTGCACATCACGTGTTCGCTTAAATGCTTGCATGACATTTTCTTAAGTCCGATGAAGTCTGAGTATTCGGACTTACTTGTACATGCATTTCGAAGTAAGTGTGGGGTCGTTAGGGGTGATTTATCCGTACTGCAGGGTCGGGTTTATGATTTCCACTACATTATACATTATATGTATTCATATAAGATGTTCTGTAATTAGTATTCCTAAGCCTTTGTATGTCGATTAGTCACTTTCACCTCTAAAGTTCAGAACTTTATTCGTCTTTTCTCCTTGACACTCACGTACATTCTCATGTTCATGCACATTCACACACTGGGAAGTCTTGAGTACCCGTTACCTATCTTGCACCCACTTGTTTTATACGTAAAAATTTGAGTGTGGGGTCCTTTCATGACATTGTCATACCTTGTCTCATTTTTCTATTTGTCATATTGCAGGTAGCCATGACACGTGACGGAAACAAAGGAAAAGCACTTGGCAAGACATCAACTACTGCCCAAGCTCTGAAGAAAAGAAGACAGGGCGAAGGATCTTCTCGCCAAGAAAAAGGCAAACAGGTTGATGAGGGTTCCCAGCATATCCCGACCAGGCCCCGACCCCGACTTGACTTGGTAGATGATAATGCAGCTACCTAGTACCGGAATTTTGTGCCCACGAGACGCTATGTCTCGGAGATGGGCATAAACACTACTCTATTGGACAGGAGATTTCCAGATATCCTTGCTCGCCTCCGCCCATCACGAATAGAGAGGTTTCTTGAATGCCCAGGACCGGCGAACCTCAGTGCAGTTCAGGAATTATATGCTAACTGGGACCTCCATCGATCCAGATCTTATATCAGAGGAACGAAGGTGCCCTTAGAAAGGGAAGATTTATGGCGGTACTTGGGAGTTGCTAATGCTGACCCTCAGCGATTGCAACAATTGATCTGCAGCCCTCCTTATCAGCTCATTCGGCATATGCTATGTGGCGTTGATTCCAACGCTAATTGGAACAGGAAGCAAGGCAACATTCACCTCTCCATGGTCCGTGCTGACTTTAACAAAGCTGCCAAGGTTTGGCAGAACTTCGTGCAGGCTAGGCTGATGCCTGCTGACCACAGCAGTGACTGTACAAGGGCCAGAGTTTGCTTAATCGTTTCCCTCATGACGGGCCGACCAATCAATGTTGCTGACATTATGCTCACGGAGATGGCTCGTACACGATTTGGGCGCCAGATACGGAGGCTATATTTTGGCAACCTCTTAACCCAATACATGAGGTTTCTAGGAGTCCCCGAGTATCCGGGGCATGATGAGGTCGTAGAGGTTCCACCAGGGCTTCTGGATATTACGTCCGTTATGGAGCCTGCATCCAAGCTCACCCCAGCGGCTCGGTTTGAGCGAGACGAGAGTATTACCAGATTCATGTTTAATGCTATGAATCTGGTCATGACCCGAGTAGGCATTTCTGATGACGAGCGTCTCCGTATGCGTGATGATCTTACTGGCACAGCAAAAAAATTGCTGGGCGTTGCTCCTGGTAGCCCAGTTCACTCCGAGGAAGATGCCAACACCATACAGGGCTCGGATAATGAGGGAGATGACGAGGATGACGCCACCAGACCGTTGGCATTGGTACCCTTTGGCATGGATTCCGACGAGACCGGCACAGACTGAGGGGAGTTTTCCTTTACACCCTACTTTGCTCTTCATTTTTTTATGCATCGGGGACTATGCATGCTTTAAGTGTGGGGTGGGGGAAAATATTTGTCGTGTCATGCCATGAATTCTTAGTGACACTGTCTGTTCAGTGACTTTTGAGGTGATGTTTATGATTTTTCGTTTTCTTTGGTTGTATATATTATTAGTTGTAATTGTGGTTAAGTGGTTTATTGTGGAGTTAGGAAGATTAATAGTTTTTGTGAATTCATCGGTTTTTTTTTTCCAGTAGTTAGCTTCTGTTTTTAGTAGCTAGTAGTAGTATAAAGAAAGAAAAAAAAAGACAAAAAGAATTTATATATATATATATATATGTATATAGAAAAAACCGAAAAAAATATATATGTAATAGATATATAGTCTAGTTTTTCCCGACGACGGACTGTTTGTTTCTTGAGGGATAAAAAGTGGATTGAAAAGAACAAAAAGATTTTCTTTTATTGTTAGAAAATAGGTAATTCCTTGGTTTTTCTTAGGGCACCGGTTCTTTTCCAAGGATGTAATCCGAAACGGGCAACGTTAATTTTTTTTTTTTTTTTTTTTTTTTTTTAGGATTAGTCTTAGGAAGAACTGAGTAAGAACGAACTACTTCTTGACATGGTTGATGTTAGTGCAATAAGTTATGACACATGATCCAAATTCCCATAAGTTAAGTGTTGAAATAAGTGAAAAGAAAACAACCCAAATTGTGACACCCCTTCTCAATAATTGACTTGCTTGAACATCGAGTGTATTATTGCTTAATTATTTCAAGTAAATATGCTTGCTCAAGTCGACATGTGAACAAAACCGTTGTAAATGAATCATGTGCATTGTGCGAGTAAGATTTTGATCCTCAATGTTATCTTATATAGTCTAGAACTTGCCCCGTGTGTTAACTAAAGCGAAATTGTAAGTTGGGATAACCTAAGAAATGATATAGGCACTTCTTTGTTTGATTTTGGATGCGCTTGTCGCATCGAGTATAAATTTGTCCATTGTTAGCCCTTTTGAGCCTATGAGCCTCTTTCTTTGTGTACCTACATTACAAGCCATTCCCTTTATTTTGTTCTTGAATTGAGCTTTATTTGAACCTTTACCTCCGAAAGCACTTAGTTGCTAGAAGAAGTAAGGACTGTTAGAAGGATTGTCTTGTGGATGAATGAAACTATGAAAGGACTCATTGGTTATTTGAAGTTAAATTGAAAAAATCACTAGCGGATGAATAATGTGTATGGAGGAGGAAAAATAAGAAGGAAAAAAAATGTGATGATGAAAAAGAAAAAGAAAAAAAAGTGATATTGGAAAAAAGATGAAAATATGCACCTCCTATTGTAGTATGCTAAGTGAAAGAAAAGAAAATGGCTATGTATATGAGACAAGTTTAAGAGTTGGAAGAAAAATAAAGTGTTCGAATATTGAGTATAGTGTATTAAGTGCTTAGGAGGACTAGTCACTACTACCAAATTTATCCTACTCGTCCCCTAGCCTACATTACAACCCGACAAAGTCCTATTTGATCTTAGATTTGACTAACTCAATTAGTGGAAGTCTACACTACGGGCAAGCTTATGGTACTCTATGGGATGCATACGAGTTCTTTGTGAGAGTGAGAGTTTGTTGTGCAAATTTTGTGTGATTCCATTCATATATATATATTCACTCTTCATAGATATTGGTGAGGGCACATGAGTTCATGAGCAATTGGTAATGTATGAATTGTTTTGTTGGGTAAGTATATGAATTGAAGTAGCTTAATGTGGCAAGTCGACTTTTGAGGTTGGGTGATGACAATTGGGGTGTTAAATGTTATTGAAATTATGGGCTTAATTGAACTTTATGGGAATGATATGGATAATTTATGTGTTCATACTTGTTTAACTAGTATTGATTATGTTCAAAAGTATTAATCGTTTTAATGTTGAATGTTCATGCTAAGCTAAAATTTAGTAGTTGGGAAAGGTTGGGTAAAATCCCATTGCTCGAGGGCGAGCAAGAGTTTAAGTGTGGGGTGTTGATAATTGGTAGAAAAAGTACTAATTGATGTATAATTTATCCCATATTTAGCTTTTGTTTGTTTGGATTTGGATGTTAATCACATTGATTCATGTGAATATAATGTGTTTTTATGTGTAGGAACGAGTTAAAAGCAATCGGGGACGAAACCGGGGAAGAAACGAGCTAAAACAAGAAGAAACGGACGAAGGAGGACACCAGCCCACAGGCCAGCGCCCAGCGCTGCCTGTGGCGCTGGAACCAGAGAGTTGAAGAAGCTTACTGCCTTCAGTCCCTTGGCCAGCGCCCAGCGCCCCCCAGGGGACTGACTTCGGGATTGTTTCCTACTTCGCCTAGAAGACCCCCAAACCGACCCAAAACCTTCCCAACTCCTATATAAACATCCCTAAACCTATCTAAGAGACATAGAACGTGATTTTGGAGCAAGAGGAGGCCTAAGAACATCAACAACATCATCAAATTCTCAGTTCATCAATTAAACTAGTATCTTTATTTTAG
>MCJB01051727.1:0-49208 GCA_002018475.1 Nicotiana obtusifolia
TTCCAATGTAACCCAAAATTCCTTTGGATCGTGAAATGGAAGATAGAAAATGGTGAATTCAGACAGTCTTTCTTATTTCCGGTGTTTTTACAGGGTCTAATTTTGTATATACTGTAAATTATGTATCTTTTATATATTAGAATACTAAGGGTTTAAATTTTGTATATACTGTAAATTATGTATCTTTTATATATTAGAATACTAAGGGTTTATTTGGGTCTGCCAAATTTGTAAACGTGAATTGACGCTGGCAAAATTTAGAGGGGTTTTTTAGGACTGTAAAGTTCTTGTAGCAGGCCATTTTGGGGGGTTTAAATAGGAAAAATTATAGTCCAGAAGTGTAATAGCAATATCACATAGTTTAAATATGAATTTACAAAACGTGAATAGTTTAGGGTTTTCTTACGAATTAACCCTTTAATTTATGATTGAGTTTTACGTGAAAGCCAAGTTTTGAATCTGTTGAATGGGATGTTTTTATTTTTCTCGATATTTCTTGAAACTTCGATGCAACAATTTCTGATTGGTGAAAATTAGGTTCCAACACTTTATTTTTATGTAATTTTCACTAGCTTGTTGTCATAATTATTATGCTGGGGAAACTGGGATATATTCAAAATGTTGTTTTTCTTTCGACGTTTCTGCTAAAATTAAAAAAGGGTAAAATGAATATAGAAATAATTCACCTGAAAGTAAGTAAGTAAAATAAGGACATAAAATTCTTAACTAACAACTTAATATAACAACTAATTTTACATATCCCGCGAATTCCAGGAGAAACCCTAAACCTAATTCTAGTTTTCAAAGGTTTTCAGCTCATGATCATGGCTCATGTGTTATCCAAAAACTAGAAGGATTATATTTTATGAAACACTCTATATAATCTTCATCATATCACTCATTAGCTTCATCTAATAGTTTGTTTTCGTTCTTTATTCTCATCGTTCATCCCTCTAATTTTATTATCTTTTCGCATATTATATACGTAAAATACAAGTACAGATAGAATGGTACCAGAAGCTAAGCTTCCGATGGGTTTTCGATTTCACCCCACTAATGTAGAGTTGATAAACTTTCTGGAACGTTACGTGCATCACGGAATTTTGCCACCTGATGGTGATATTGAAGTAGCGAAAATCGGAGACACAGAGCCATGGCAAATTTTTCGAGATTCAAATTCAAAGGAGAAAACACGTTACTTTGTTTCTAAATTGAAGAGATTCAAGAATTCAACTAAGAAATTTTCAAGGACAGTTGGGCAAGGAACTTGGAAAAGCCAATCAAGGGGTGCACCTATTAAACATGGATCGAAGAATATTATTGTTGGCTTTTGGAGAAGTTTGAAATATAAAAGTGATATAGAAAAGGAGCAGAATGATAAGTGGTTGATGAAAGAATATGTTTTGGCGGAGGATTATTTTAAGGAAAGCAATGAAGATATAATCGTTCTTTGCAAAATCAAAGACAAGAAAATGAATGAGAAAAAGGTGGATGGTAACGAGATTACGGAGGAAGAAGTTGATGAATTAGTCACTTCTTTATTAGGTTGCAACCAGGAAAACACTTCGAATTGGGAGGGCGATACTTTCGGTGCACTGACCGTACCCATAACCACGGGTGAACAAGTAGAGTATAATGAGGCACTTGAGAGAAATCATCATCAAGTTACCAAAAACGACAATCAATTAGACCTAGTAAACGAGGTTTATGATGTGATGCAAATAAATGAAGCAAATACAACACTGATCACAGACACATACGAATATCAAGGATTTGAAGTTTATGGACAAGGACAAACTAACTATTTGGCAGCTGGGGTTGAGCAAAATATTGATTATCAATATGCGGATTATAGCAACGATTGGTTCCTATCAGTGATTAATTTCGAAGAATTACCAGAACAAGATTTAGGCATGCAAAAAGCTAAACAATTTAAGTGATATATTAGAGCTTGAATATAAAAGCTTTTCTTTTACAGTGAAAATTAAGGCTCTAGTTGTTCCACTTTATATGACATTATTATTTTTATTTTAAGGATTTAAATATAGTTTTTATTTGATTACTACTTTTTGATACATTGTCTAAATGTTTTTAAAGATATATAAATTGCAGTTTGTAGTAGTACTTTAAATTTTCTTGTTTTCTAAGTTTTCCAGTGGGTTTTCAGTACTTTGACCTTCTGCAATACTCATGCTTCTACTCTTTTTTCCACTTTTGATATGTACGGCCGGTTTGAATTTGTTTCTGCAAGTTCAACAGGTAAAATAGTATAGATCGATTTACTACATATGAAAATTTATGATTTCATGTCAACCTTTTTTGGTTTATATTATACTCGTTTGTCTCCGCTCAACGGTGGTCATATGATATTTAGACTTTATGGTTCGAGTTTAGGATTCTATTACCAATTTTTTTTTTACTTGCCAGGTTCAAGATCAATTATATATATGTATATAATGAACATAACAAGGTCCGAGCAAGCTATTCGCCCCTGTTTGTGCTATATATATATATATATATATATATATTATATATATAGAAGAATTAAAAAAGAAACTGTATTTGTATTTCGACCATCATCCTCCTCTGGAAAAAATATTCTCGCAATTATATATATATATATATATATAAATACAGTTTCTTTTTTGATTCTTCATTGATGGCAACCTTATTTTAGTTTTTATTTGTTTTCATAGACTTATATTTGATAGGGCAATACAAATTAAACAACAGCAATACTTCGTGATGGCAAAATTAATAAAGGATAACACGCCTACGGAAAATCAGAAAAGTACTTCAAAAGTATGTGTCATTCGAATTAAAATTAGTATTGGTCCTCTACTAGCATTGTACATTTTTGATGTTGTATTAGATACAATGCTCTAGTGTGATTGAGGTTTACGTTTATCTTTTTAAAAATAAAGTACTGAAAATTGACTGGAGCGAACTGATATAAAAATAAAAAATCAAGACCACTGCGATAGTTCAAAAATGTCTAACCTTGGATATATGTAATTGATGGAAAACTAGTATAGTCCACTGGGATGGTTCAAACACAGGGCCCTCTTGAAATAGCGGAAGAAATAATATCTATATATGCTGGTGAAAGGTAATATTTACCTTGTATAATAGTCAAGGTATGTACAAACTGATAGGAACTCCACATCACAAAAAATTAAATAAAGCAATTAAAAAAATACTTACTATATCTAGACACAGAAAACTGCAGCCGTGGAAGCAACGTATAGCCATGGCTTCCTCGCACTTCATCAATTTTTCTTACACGTTATAAAAGAACAAATTAAGGCTTTTCCCCTCCCCTAATGACTAGCTATTAAAAACGTAAGGCAATATCTTCATCAAATGAGCTTTGAGGAAAAAATAGTCAAATTTATGTTTAAAATTGATATGCTGTTAGATATAGAAAATATGCACAAAAATTTTGTTGATCAAACTAGCCAGTGAGTTAGTTCTACATGGTGGACTTCGGCCACAAATTAAGTCTATTTTGAAAAAAATTATATAATTAATATAACATTCGTAAGTGGATTACAAAATCAAATCTCCTCATTTCTTGCACAGTTTGCTTTGTTATTTTTCATCTATAATTTTGCATTAAGGGATGATACGTACTTGCGTATTGTAGGAGTACTTCAAGGCGCTTTGACTACGACGATGCTGAAGTATAGCTAGCGTTGGAATATATTTTTATGTATTTCAAATTACAAGATGGATAATGTTTGTGACATCAGTTCTATGTAAATATTTCTGTTAATAGACAATTCTCATCTCTTGCTTCTCCAATCAACATACATATACGGTTTTTATTTTTTGTCATTCCTGTTTGGACGAGTGTCATTAGGGTATAGGGGCGAATATAGCCTCTCGGCTACGAGTCTAACCGAATTCATAACTTTCGGTACGAAGCATAAATTCTTATATAAATTTATTTTTAATTTAAAGCCCGGTGCACTAAGCTTTCGCTATGCGCGGGGTCCGAGGAAGGACCGGACCACAAGGGTCTATTGTATGCAGCTTTACCACGCATTTCTACAAGAGGCTGTTTCTATTGCTCGAACTCATGATCTTCTGGTCACATGGCAGCAACTTTATCAGCTACGCCAAGGTTCCCCTTCTGAATTTTTATATAAAAACCTACTAAAATTTTAACAAATATTAGATTTGAACATATAAATTTTAAAAGTACATTGAGTGCAATGTTAAAAAATTTAATACTTAAACCCATTAAATTTAAATCCTGAAATTGCCTGAGATAGCCCTACTTTCGTTTGGGGTTGACGTCCATGGAGAACTTTCTATTTTCGTTTTTCTTTTTCTTCATAATGTGTGTCTCTCTAAGACAAATTTGTTAATGCATTTCCATAACCCTATAAATACATAGGGTGTAGAAGCCACCTTATGCACAACTATTTATTCTCGCAAACAAGCAAAATCTCGTTCATAAATACATCCTATATATTGTCCTACCCTTCAAATACAAATCTTGTTAAAACATTAATAAAAGAAGAAAAAAAGAGCCAAGAAAGGCGTTATATATGATGATTCGATGGAAGTCAGGGCAAATTGTTGATCCTAGGTTGCTTGAACTCTTGGAATCTTTCAAGGAAATCTATGTAAAAAGAAATGAATTTTTCAAGAAAATATTTCCAGGAAATATTTATGAAGATTTTGTGCAAGTTTTCGAAAAATTTAGTGATAAGGCCATATGGAAGAACAAGAAGGTGACTACTATGCGAAGAAGCTTGAGCTTTGGGAGTACTAATCCAAGGGAATTCACCGGAGAAGATGAATCATTGCTGAGGCTTGAACGTTTCAAAGTCAGCACTCCCCCTATCATGGTGATTGGACCAAATGGCGAAGGTGGCCAAACTGATAAAGGTGACAAAAATGGCTACTTTTGAAAACACGGGCGAAGGTAGAGGGCTAATCTTACGGGTTCGCTCGAATCCAATTGACTTGTCTTAAATTGTGTATTTATGTTATAAAGTTCACTAAATGAATAAATATTTAAATTTAGAATTCATATATTATAAGTATTTTCTTGAGCCAAGAATTTATCGGAAACAATTTTTTTACCTTTATAAGATAAGGTCAAAACTACCCTTCTCATATCCCACTTATGAAAAAGGGTATGTTGTTATTGTTATAGTAATTATTATACGCACTTGAAGTTATTATAGTAGAATTTATAACCCATAAAATTAATATCATGAATCCGCGTCTGTCAGAAAGCTAAGTCAAACTCATAATATCAGTTCTCACTGATCCTACCCCATTCATGTCCCTAATCTCCTGATGTAATAGCGAAAAATTAAAAAGAGAAACTCATGCTGGAATATCTATTTCCTTGTTGTATATAACAATAAAATACGTAGTACAAGTATATATGTCATCTTTTTGCCAAATTGGAATTGTAATGTTTTTTATGTTATTTCGTTTTTTTCACCCTTTTATGTTATTTCGTTGATTTCTCATTTTGAATAGGAATTTTATAGACAGTCCGTTTTCTTGATCAAATGCAATTATCTAGTCCTTTCATGTGTTTGAGACTCTACTTAATCAACAAATAAAATAAAATTCTACAAAAACAAATCTCTAATTATGTTAGTAATATTAATTATTCCACCTGGGTAGGGGTGGCAAATGGTACATGTCGGGTCGGATATAGACAGGTTAAAAATGGATAATACAAAAAGGATTGATAATCTATATCTATCTATCTATACTATATTAAAAGTACGAAGACTCTTAGCGGAATGTCGTCCGTCTTTTTTACCCTTTAAATACATATTTCACATTGGATAAAATAATAATTTAATTATTTTTAAAAGTTATGATATATTAAATTTTATTTATATAAATCCTCAGAAGTCTGCTATAATCATTGACTTTATTAGATTATCTTTACCTAAATAAACAAAGGAAATCTTATTCTAAATTTGTTTCCAACATATGACGTGAGGTTGGCACTCTTCAAAGAGGAGTAAAATTGTAGATATATCCTTTTCAAAGTCAAGGAGACCTAGGACTATCAAGAGTTTCGTTATTAGAAGCCGACTAAATAAAGTCTTCTCTATGAATTCATTGAAAAAGCTGCATGAATTGGTTGTTTTGTATCACTTGATGATTGAATGAATTTTGATTAACTTTATAGATCTATTGCATTGCTTTTCTGGTGTTAGTTTCGCGATGTGCAAGTCAAAAACTTCTCTTGCGTGTCCTTTACGTATTCAATATTTTGGTCAAGTTTTTTTGGGAGTAGATCAAATCCTATTCGTTCATCAATGATATTCTCAACTCTATGCAGGGGCATGTTTATATAGCTTTAGATTTAAATTGACATGTATTGCATATGTTTCATGCTCCAATGATATCACAAATGTCATTTTAATTTGTGGCACTCATGCAGAATAATATAAGCATGATAGAACCTTTAATAGCTTGTTTGGATTGTCGTTACATGTCGTTTCATAATGTATCGTATTGTATTGTACTTTATTGTTTAGTGAATACAATATTTGGATAGATTGTATCGTTTGCCGTCGTTTCATGATGTCATGCACCAACAATACAAAGAATAAACTTGCAACATACTAAGAAAAAAATAGGATATGGAGTAGAATTATTGTATAAAAAAGTAGGGTAAAAGATAAAATATGATTATTTAATAATAAGGATGGGTAAGATGAGAGAAAAAAGCGAGGTAACGACGCAACTACACCAAATCCATCGTTCCGTTAAGTGGTACTTTTTGTCATTACGTAACGACAAAATTAACGATACGATACAATAAAATTTAAGTAACAATCAAAATAAATATTGTATTTAAAGTAACAATACGATACAACACAATGGATAACAACCATCAAACAAACCGTAAAAAGCAAGTACATGTTGCCATCAAGAGGTAAGAAATCCAGTCGTTTGTGTAATTTATATTGGTATATGTTAGTTAACTATGATCGATTTATATTTTGAGTGTTTGTCTCTTTGAATGCGAATATGCAGTACGTCATCACATGACACAAGAACTTAAACATCTGAATCCTTGAGATTTCTTAAGATATTGCAGTCGAACCCAAACAATCATTTGAGCATGCTGCGTGGAACAAGATTTCTTCTTTTACTGAGTTAGTTAAATGAGATCAATATTCGTTACTTTCAGAAATTTATATTTTTTTTAAAATTTTTATTGTATAACCCAAATATGATAAATTAATAATATTTATATAATTTTTTAAAATTATTTACTTATTGATATAGAGTACACGCGCAAAGCGCGAATCCTAAAACTAGTACTATATTAAAAGCACGAAGGCCTATCAAAATGTCAGTTCGTCTTTTTTACCCTTTAAAAATTAATTTCACACTAGACAAAATAGTTATTTAATTATTTTCCTAATATTTAGTACTTCACTAAAATTTTATTTAAGAAAATCTTAATATGTAGGACTTCAAATTCAATTAAAATTTACCTTATTATCTTTCCTTATTTGACCAGATTTTACAAGTTTCCTTTTGTAGTTTAATACTTGGCCATTAAAAATTTTTTAAGTCTTAGCCTCTAAAGTATATAGTAATATTTTTTTTTCCCACAAATTACTGATAATTGATTATCTAAAAATATAGATCAGCCATCAGCAATGCATATTGTTCGCTTTTTTCCTGTTAACTATTTAAGAGTTTTGATTTAATATTATGTTTAAATTTCTAGAAGTCTAAACTAATATGACGCTAATTTAAACAAATTAAGCTACAACCTACTATGTGAAATTGTAACAATAGTTAATTTTTGAAATTTAAGATAATACTAATATATTTTGAACTCTTGAAATAACTATTAGTCTGTAACTTTTTCTCCTATAATTTTGAAAATTGACCTCAACGTGGTGAACTCTTGAAATTTCAAAGTCGTTATTGGCAGAGTTCATTCGGAGTGAGTTTAGGATAGTATTAACTTTTATTTGGTGTTAGATGAACGTGCAAAAATGAGATTTTAGACTTAAATCATTAAGAATCTAGGCAATTTTTTTATACAAAAAGAAGTCAACTTAGCTTATCTATAATTTTGATTAATTTTGAATAAACAATTATTTTCTTGTGTAATGGCATATGAACATAGAGTTTATAAAGAGATGTTAGGTGAGATACAAAAACATAGCATATTTATATCTTATATAATAAAATATTTATGACTATAAATACTATAGAACTAATTATACTAAACTATTCAGAAAATATTGAATTTAGCTATATTGTGTCAATGTAATAATATTCATTTTCATTATTTAAACACGTATTGCCTTTAGTTAACCTCCATTTGTATTTTCAACAATCTATATATATTTTATATTAATTAACGCGATGACTAGTCAATAGAAAAACACCACCGAAAAACTCAACTGGTTTGCCCTCTTGTGATAAAACTACTTGTATGCCAATATTTGATGCAATCACTGTATCACGCTCCTCAATACATATAAATTCTCACCATCTCGTAAGTCAAAAATAAGTGCATTACGTAACATCTCCTTTATTAAAAGAAAAAACTCATTTCTAGCTCTTTTTCCTATAAGATCTTTTCCTTCTAAAACATTCAATAAATGGGCTATAATATAATTATTATTATTATTATTATTATTATTATTATTATTATTATTTTTATTTTTATTTTTTGCCTTGCAGTCATATAGCTCTGATATCAGTTGTGGGGTCAATTGGAAAATGAGATTTTTATACGACTAATAACCTATTTAAGACTATTCTCATAAATATCATTTATTTTTTATTTCAAAAATAATCTCTTTTACAATATTAGCATATTTAATATGAATGAATCAAACGGATATTTCCAAACTCTAACAACTACTAGAGAGTGCCATCGAAGATTCTTTCAAAGCTAACACAATAATATTTTAGGATATAGAGAGTGCAAAAGCTACACTGTAACTGAAATTGTTAAAATTTAAGGAGAACGTTGGAGAATTAAGGATACATAGGAAGTGTCACCAAATTCACTGCTCTACCTTCACTCTGAAATGTTGGAGTACCTATAGTTCATGTTCATAACAAAGACACGTAAAACAACTTTGAATACTTTGAATACAGAATAATTTTAGTTTAAATGTTATATTTACATTAAGAAATTATCTTAATAGGTATAAATAATTTATTTGAAACTAATAAGTGTTTACCTTAAATTTCGGATAACAATTGAATTTATACGTGGTTTTAAGGATACGTGGTCTAATTTGATACAAATGACGAATAATATAATGAAAGTTAAAATTAAGTGATAAATGAAAAGAACGCAATCCATCCGAGTTAGACGCCTTTGATCGTTGGTTGATCCTTCTTGGGCATGGATTGATTATAGTAGAAATTGGAACAAGTAAATGAATAAATGATTCAAGAGAACAATATGCCATTGTTTCTTTTATTGATGATTGGAAAAGTGTCCCCACAAATAATTAAACCCTCCTTTTATATAGTGTGAGGGTTGTACATTTGGTGCAACTCCATACAAGGTAAAAAATCTTTTGATTTACTAATTAAGCGGCTCTATTGATTTGTGCCGAGATTCCCGCCGCGATATTCGTCTCATTACGGATATTCTGGCTTTCCTTCATTTATATTTGGTGATCTTCCCTCAGGCATTTTCGGAGTCAGGATCGATTTCGGACCACGAGCCCGATGTTCTTCGAGTTTAGACATTCTGGCCTTGTGCTCCGCTTCGATGAAACTCAGGTTCGATCTTCAACCCTACGCATTCCGAACCTGATCTGTCGTGTAATAGTCGAACTCGATGTTGACCATATAGAGTCGAGCCCGATTTCAACCACATACAGTTGGGCCCTACTTTGACCGTATACATATAGTCCCCTCGTTTTTCAGAGAGTAATGATGAGAAACAATATAAGCCTCAAATTCTCAACTACTGGATTTCGATTCTCACTCTGACAAGTGACCATAAACTTATGACGTATGCGATACGGAAATTGAAAACGTCCCATCAAAAAATCCCTTTAGAGCATTAAACGTGTGTCAATTGATGTTCTACCGCTTTGGGATGCGAGCCGCCATTTTGAAACGCTATAAATACCCTCATTCACTCTTTGTATTCAAATGTTTGTGCTCTTTTAAAAAAACTTCATCGTTCTATCTTCAAGACTTCCTGCCTTCTGGTTTTCTGAAAATACTTCACAAGCTATCTTCAGATTATATTTCCTTCGTATCAGCATCTTTTTATTTCTTCTTCTGTTCAAAAATAATGGCGAATACTTCAAAATCCGTTCCTCAAAGACAAACTTCCTCTTCTTCTCAACCTGTTAAGAACGTTTCGCCTGTCGTCATCGAGGAGCCTATACCGGATCCCCCTCTGAAGGCGTTTGTACCAACCGGGTGCTCAACCAGAGCCGATTTTAAGGTTGATAAAGCTTCCTCAATACCGGGCCGATGCAAACCGGTCACGAGATACATCTGTTCAATCACCGACAGAGTTCTCGATAAAGTCAAGGAAGACTGTAACTGGGTCGACAAGTATGTGGTGGTTCCTGTGCCTGAAGAAGCAATTACTACCCACTTGGAGGGTCTTTTAAGTGTTTATACTTATCCCTTCACGTTGGGCCCTTTGGACCCAGTCATTATTGCCTTTGTAAAACATACGAGGTTACCTTGGGCCAAATTCATCCTTCTTTCTGGAGGATAGTTATCCTTCTCTGTTTTATTGTAGACAAGATCGAGGGGTATCCTTTCACTGTCGATCATCTCATGCGTTTATATAGTCCCCGACTCTACCGAAGGGGGTTGATAAAATTTGCTCGTCGGGCAAGCAAAGCCCCGTTCTCAAGTACTGATGAGGATCGAGATCGAGGTTGGTTGGGTCAATTTGTTCGAGTATAAACATCAGATCTAATCCCGGCCGAGGATATGCCATTCCCAGAGAAATAGAATATGAAGCGTAAGTGTAACCCTGCTTATGAATTTGTTTGTCGTTCTCCTTTTCACCCTTCTTCTTATCAATTTTCTGTGGCGCAACTGTTTCTCGAATGTTGGATGCAATTCCTCATCTCAAAGAATGGGTCGAGGGGATCGTATCCCAAAAACCATATTCCGAGCGCGCATGGCGCGAGCTTTCGGAAGGCTGGTGGGAGGCCCGACTTCATGGTGAGATAAGTTACATTCGAGCTTAATTCTTTATGTTGTCGATTTCTAACTTGTTTTGCCTTGATTTTGCAGGTTTATCAAAGGATGTTGAGAAAAGAGGCCCCAAGTTCCCCAGACCTCAAAAAGAAGAGACCAAGGAAAAGATTGTTTCGGACTCGCTACGTCAATCGAGGGATGAGTCTGAGGAGGAAGAAGAGGATTTTGACCTTGTGGCTAGTGTGCCGCCACAGTCTGAAGGGCGAGGGGTCTCCGAACCAGGGGTTAGTGAAGCGGATCTTCGTCGAGTTGGGGAACCCGAGATGGAGACAAGAACTGGGGCTTCCCCAGATACGAGGAGAGCACCGCTAGGAGTATTGGGTCCGATTGAGATGGTTGATTCGCCCTCTTTCTCAGAATCAATGTTCAACGAGGCCCAAATAGCAAAAGAACGTTCCCTGGACGAAAATTATAGATCGAAAGACCCTTTCTGTGGTTTTTTCGATGGTGTGGATTCGACGTCCACGGAAGATGTTCTTGGGCTCGGAAATTTAGAGGTACCAAGGAAGAGTTCATCCATCGATACAAGCGGGATTTTCCTCAGTCCAAAATTGGTCAATCGATTTCCCGTGCCGAGCGCTTACCCTGATCGAAAATGCTCCATATCTTTCACCATTCCCGAGGATGCCCGAGTTCTTTCCGCCCCCGTCGGGGTGGCCAATTATCTTTGATGCTTGGTGACCGAGGAGGATCAGGCAAAAATGAACGAGGTGGATGCGCCCTGCCTGTTTAATGAATCTCAACAGGCGCTGAATCGGGTAACTTCCGATAAGCTTTATTCGATGTTCTTTGTTATGTACTTTAAAATTTTAAGTAATCATAACATCTTCCTTTATGCTTGCAGGCCTCGGTACTTCACCATAAAGCTTTTCTCCGATTCTAGGAAGATTCGAAACACTACGAATGGCTCGAAGGGGAGATAATGAACCTCCGTGCCGAATTGGAGCTTACCCAGAAGGATAATGCTGGCTTGGTCAAGCAAGTAAAGAAAAAACTTGATCATATTGATCAACTTTGAACTAAAATGAGCATGGTTAGACCTGAGGCCGACGAGTGGAGGAGCAAGATGGATCAGCTGGCCTCGAAAAAAAAGACATCTCAGGCACAGTTAGCTTCAGCAGAGGCTCAGCTTAGAGAGGCAAAGGAGAAAGTCGAGGCTAAAACTAGGAGTACCGACGAGCTTCAATCTCGGATCAGTATGGTTATCTCAAATCGAGATAATATGGCTAAAGAGCTAAAAATGGCCAAGTCGAAAGTTGCCGTGGTCAAAGCCGAAGCTGATGAACTAGTGGCTCAATATAAGGCCGATGCTGAAGCTACTCAAGATCAATCAAGGAATATGGTTGACCATATGAGGTGGCAATCTCGTAGACTTTCCCTTGAAGAAATTCACGCTTGAGGCTTTGATTTATGGGGGGAGATCAAACATGCCAAGATAGCCGAAGCAGAGGCCAGAAAATTAGCCTTTCCGGAGGAGGATGATTCCAAGGATTCAGTCGGAATCTGAAGAAGGAGAAGACCTCGGAAATCCTGATGTCGGGGTGGGATCCAGTTGAGACCAAGTCGCTCCTGACCGAGTTTTATCTTTTCCCGTGTTTAATATTGTCTATAGAGATTGCTCGATTTCTGTAAAAGGTATTTTTGATATATATATATATATATATATATATATATATATATATATATATGTGTAAATCTTTCTTTTTATAACTTTCGAAATACCTTAGCCCTCGAATACTATTAACTCGGAGTGGCCTTAACCTTTTGATTCGGGCATTGCCAAATAAGCGATGTGCCCTCACATTTTGTTAACTTGAAATAGCCTTAGCCTTTAGTTCTTATATCCCCTCGAGTCTTGTTAACTCAAAATGGCCTAAGCCTTTAAAGTTTGAGGGTTGCCTAATAGGTCTTATATCCCCTCGAGTTCTTTTAACTAGAGACGGCCTTAGCCTTTAAAGTTTGAGGGTTGCCTAATAGGTCTTGAATAAATTTGTTTTTCAGACGAAAGTCCCCGAGTGAGAGAGTGGTTATTCGAACTCAAGTTAAAGTGGCCCTTAGGCTCGTTTGATCGGAAGAAGGACGTTTGTATTCGAGAGACTTCTCTTTATTCTTGTTCATAATAATAATGTATGTGTACAATTTGTGTTAGGGTTTGATCAATCTATTTGGGCATCGGTTTATTTGACCATTTGGCCCTTATATTGAATCTTATTGATCTTCGACCCTTCAATCCTAAAATATTTTTCCAAGCTAAAGTGACCTCCCAGTATTCGGGGTCGATTGAAGATAGGCCTCGAATACTGTCGGCACCAATTTGCTATCGGCCTTTGAATCTAAGTTAGCACAATTTACTGGTTGCCTCATTAAAAACCTTGCCGTAAAACCCATTTTGGGACAAAACCGGTTCAAGAGAAAAAGAGTACAACCCGTGCTTTCAGACCTAATATCTCGTATGGCCCCCCGTTTGATACCTGCAAATGTTAGTCCGTAATGCAAGTAAAAATAAAGAACAGGGTCGTACCTTAGCAGTAATACCGCTTTAAGTGATTTATATTCCAGTTGTTTGGTAGTTGTTTACCATCCACTGTTCTGAGCTTGTAGGATCCATTTCCGGTGATTTTAATGATACAATAAGGTCCTTCCCAGTTTGGTCCCAGCTTCCCTTCGTTCGGACTCTGTGTGTTTGGTGTAACCTTTCTTAGTACTAAGTCCCCGACGTTGAAGTATCGAAGGTTAGTCCTTCTGTTATAATACCTCTCGATCCTTTGCTTTTGAGCAGCTAGTCGAATAAGGGCAGCTTCACGTCTCTCATCTAACAATTCCAAGTTCGTATTCATGGCTTCGTAGTTCGATTCCTCTGTTGCATACCGGAACCTGACACTTGGTTCCCCGACCTCGACCGGTGTCAAAGCTTTAGCGCCATAAACAAGAGAGAACGGGGTGGCTGCACTGCTGGATTTCTCGGTCGTACGATATGCCCATAGGACTTCGGGTAATATTTCCCTCCATCTCCCTTTGGCATCGATTAATCTTTTTTTAATATACTGAAGTATGGTTTTGTTGGTAGATTCGGCTTGTCCATTCCCACTGGGATGGTAGGGTGTCGATAGGACCCTTTTGATCTTGTGATTTTCGAGGAATTTTGTCACTCTGCTACCGATGAATTGCTTCCTATTGTCGCATACGATCTCGGCTGGCATTCCAAGTCGGCATATGATGTGATCCCAAATGAAATCGATGACTTCTTTTTCCCTAACCTTCTTGTACGCCTGCGCTTTCACCCACTCAAAAAAATAGTCATTCATAATTAGTATAAATTGAGCTTTACCTGGCGTGTACAGAAGAGGGCCAACGATTTCCATCCCCCATTTCATGAATGGCCATGGTGGTAGGACTGAGTGGAGCCTCTCCCCGGGTTGATGGATCATCGAGGCGTGCCTTTGGCATTCGTCACTTTTTCGAACGAACTCCTTTGCGTCTTTTTCCATGTCTACCCAATAATAACCGACTCTGATTATTTTTCGAATTAGCGACTCGGCGCCTGAATGGTTCCCACAAGTACCTTCGTGGATTTCCCTTAAAATGTACTCAGTGTCACCTGGTCCCAGACATATCGTGAGTAGGCCATCAAATGTTCTTATGAACAAGGTTTCATCTTCGGACAAGCTGAACCGAGCCGCCTTCTTACGCAGGGCCCTCGATTCTTTTGGATCCGAGGGCAGTTTACCAAAACTGAGATATTCTACGTATTTGTTCCTCCAATCCCAAGTTAGGCTTGTCGAATTGATCTCAGCGTGGCTTTCTTCCACTACTGACCTCATGAGCTGTACGACCTTTCCCGAGTCAAACTCGTCGTCTTCAATCGATGACCCCAAGCTGGCGAGGGTATCGGCCTCGCTGTTTTGATCCCCAAGTATATGTGTTAAGGTCCATTCCTTGAACCGATGCAACGTCACTTGCAGTTTGTCTAAGTATCTCTGTATTCGCTCTTCCCTGACCTCGAACGTTCCATTCACTTGATTTACCACAAGAAGGGAGTCGCACTTGGCTTCGATCACTTCCGCTCCCAAGCTCTTGGCTAGTTCTAGGCCTACAATCATGGTTTCATATTCTACCTCATTGTTAGTTAGTTTCGCAGTCTTAATAGATTGTCGAATTATGTTACCAGTTGGTGGCTTCAATACGATGCCAAGTCCAGATCCCTTCGTGTTCGAGGCACCGTTTGTGAAAAGGGTTCATATTCCCGAAGGAGTTCATGAGTCAGCTAACAACTCTCTTTCGACCTCGGGTATTAGGGTTGGTGTGAAATCGGCCACAAAGTCTGCCAACACCTGAGATTTAATGGCAGTTTGAGGTTGATATTCAATGTCGTACCCACTTATTTCTATGGCCCATTTGGCCAATCGACCTGAGAGCTCGGGCTTATGCATCACATTTCTTAATGGGTAAGTTGTTACGACGCATATGGGATGACATTGGAAATATGGTTTCAGTTTCCTAGAAGCACTTAACAAAGCGAGTGCGAGTTTTTCCAAGTGAGGATACCTAGTCACGGATTTGCCTAAGGTTCTGTTGACATAATAAATCAGAAATGGTTTACCTTGTTCTTCTCGGACTAGGACTCCGCTTACCGCTATCTCTGAGACTGCCAGGTAAAGGTACATTTGTTCGTCCGCCTTCAGTGTATGAAGCAACGGAGGACTCGATAAATACCTTTTGAGTTTTTCCAAAAGCCTGCTGGCATTCCGGAGTCCATGAAAAGTTATTTTTCTTTTTCAATAAAGCGAAGAACCGGTAGCTTTTATCGAACGACCTCGAAATGAATCGCCCTAAAGTGGCTATCCGTCCGGTCAATTTTTGCTCGGCTTTCACATTATATACGACTGTGATATCCTCGATAGCCTTGATCTTTTCAGGGTTGATCTCGATTCCTCGATTTGAAACCATGAATCCGAGGAATTTACTTGAACCCATACGAAACGCGCACTTTTCCAGGTTCAACTTCATGTTGTACTGCTGCAATACACTGAATGTTTCCTGCAAATAGTTTAAATGGTTCTTTTCTCGCACGGATTTAACTAACATGTGATCAATATAAACCTCCATTGTCTTTCCTAATTGTTTCCCAAATATTCCGTTTACTAAGCGTTGGTATGTGGCTCCAGCGTTTTTAACCCAAATGGCATTACATTATAACAGTATGTGCCATATTTAGTGATGAAGGAAGTTTTTTCCTTATCACCTAGGTCCATCCGTATTTGGTTGTAGCTGGAGTATGCGTCGAAAAAACTAAGGGTCTCATGGCCGGCAGTAGCATCAATCATGCGATCGATGTTGGGCAAGGGAAAAGAGTCTTTTAGACATGCTTTATTCAAGTCTTTATAATCTACTCATATTCTTAATTTATTCCCTTTTTTAGGGACTACCACTACGTTTGCCAAACAATCCGGGTATTTAACCTCCCGAATAGACCCTATCTTTAGAAGTTTAGTTACCTCATCCTTGATGAATGCATGTTTGATTTCAGACTGAGGCCTCCTTTTTTGTTTGATTGGATGGACTTCGGATCCAGGCTCAACTTGTGAGTAATTATCTCCGACGGTGTACCTTTTATATCAAGGTGGGACCAAGCGAAGCAGTCTTCATTAGTTGTAAGGAATCGAATAAGTTTTGTTCCTAAGCTTGGAGCTCAACCCCGAGCCTATGTATACCTTTCGTTCGGGCAAGTCTTTTCGCAATGTGACTTGTTCCAGTTCCTCGACATTCGATTTGCTGGCATCGGAATTATCGGGGGTGATGAAAGATTTGGGAAGTCCATAATCATCATCCTCAACATATACTTGTTTTTCCACATATGCCGAATATGGTATCTGTGATTGCTATTTTGTCTTGCTCTCGACCTCTTGGTTTGGAACTGTTGGTGTTGGTGTCATTTCTTCCACCGTGAACATTTCTTTCGCAGCTGGTTGCTCCCCGTAAACTGTTTTAACTCCATTGGGCGTCGCAAATTTCAACACCTGGTGTAATGTCGAAAGTACCGCCCTCATGTCATGGATCCATAGCCTCCCGAACAGAGCATTGTATCTCATGTCCCATCCGATCACGCAGAACTTTGTTTTTCAAATGGTTCCAGCAGTATTTATTAGCAACTTTATTTCATCCTTGGTGGTCTCACATGCTATATTGAACCCGTTAAATACTCGGACTGTAGGAACGATCTGGTCTAACAGGCCGAGTTGCTCCACGACCCACGATTGGATTGTATTGGCTGAGCTACCTGGATCGATTAACACATGTTTTACTCTAACTTTATGTATAAGTACAATTATTACCAGTGCGTCATTGTGGGGTTGTACAATTCCTTCTGCATCATCGTCGTTAAAAGATAAAGTCCCCTCTGGCGTGTAATCCCGAGTGCGCTTTTCCCTAATAATGGATATTTTGGTACGTTTCAACATCGGCCCTTGAGGGGAATTGACTCCACCGATAATCATGTTGATTGTATGTTGAGATTCTTCCTGGCCTGTATGTTTGTTAGTGTTCCTGTTTCCGAAGTGATTTTTTGCTCTGTCGCTCAAGAATTCTCGAAGGTGTTCGTTACTGAGTAGCCGGGCTATTTCTTCTCTCAGTTGCCGACAGTGTTCCGTTTTATGACCGTGAGTGCCGTAATATTTGCATATCTGATTAGGATCCCTTTGGGTCGGATCGAATTGCAATGGTCGATGCCGTTTAGTATCTTTGATACGACCGATAGCTGATACAATAGCGGCATCATCAACATTAAAATTATACTCCAATAACCGAGGTGCTTTTTTATGCCCAATGGGCCTTTCGAAATTGCTTTTGTTCATGAGCCTCTGGTTGTTCTGACCTCGGTCATTTCTCCTTTCATGTCTTGGAGAGTTTTGCATGGATACGCCGATTTTTCTGTCCCCATGATATGGCTGATGTCGATCTCTATTCGATCTTGGTTCGCGATAAATTTTCCTTAGGATTTTGTCATAAGCTCTAATGGGGTAAATGGATCCTGAAGGGGCTCTGAGCTGATCGTCTTCAACTCTAATTTTTGACTGGTACCGGTTATGTATGTCAGCCCATGTGACGGCAGGGTACTCTATTAAGCTCTATTTTAGTTGTTGCAAAGCCGCTGAACTTCGAACATTGAGCCCTTGGGTGAAAGCTTGAACAGCCCAATCATCTGTGACCGGTGGCAGATCTATCCGTTCCATTTGGAACCGGGACATGAACTCTTTGAGCATCTCGTTATCCTTCTGCCCGACTTTGAAAAGGTCTGATTTTTGCGTTTCGACCTTGATAGCACCTGCTTGTGCCTTCACAAAAGAATCTGCAAGCATAGCAAACGAGTCAATAGAATTAGGGGGTAAGTTGTGACACCATGTCATGACTCCTTTCGACAGGGTTTTCCCAAATTTTTCAACAGAACGGATTCGATTTCATCATCCTCCAGGTCGCTCCCTTTGATAGCGCATGTATATGCGGTTACATGCTTGTTTGGGTCGGTCGTTCCATTGTATTTGGGAATTTCTGGCATACAGAGTTTTTTGGGTATCGGTTTTGGAGCCGCGCTCGGTGGAAAAGGTTTTTGCACGAACTTTTTGGAATCTAGGCCTTTTAATACCAGGGGTGCCCCTGGGATTTGATCCACCCCGGAGTTGTAGGTTTTCACCTTCTTGTCATTTGCCTCGATTTTCTTCTCCCCAGATTCTATTCGTTTAGTCAGTTCTTCGAGCATCTTCATAATTCCGGGGTTTGCCGCTGATTCACACTCATTCAACATTCCTACAACAGATCCATCCTTGCGGATAATTTCCCGGGAGGGGCCAGGCTCAACCCTGTTCGAGATTTGGCTTTGATTTTGTAACTGAGCTATCGCTACCTGTTAGGCTTGCAACATTTCGAAGGTCATCCGGAGGCTGATCCCGTCCCTTTTGACGTTTTGGGGGATTTTTGTCACTAATCAGACTCCCCTATGAATGCTATTTGAGGGGTCAGTAAGCTGATCTGCGTCAACCGCCACATGTGAATTAGCATCGATTAGAATTTCGTCACCGGGCACTATGTTATTATTTTCGCCTTGATGATCAAACTCGTTATCAATGTGCAGAGGTGCCAATTGAGAGTTTGACATTTCTGTATTATAACCTGGAATCAAAGACACTTCAAAGAGCAAGTGTGAAACAATGTGTGTGACAGAAAGTTGTATCACGTATCCACTATTATCCTTAGCCCCATGGTGGGCGCCAAACTGTTTACCTTAAATTTCGGATAACAATTGAATTTATACGTGGTTTTAAGGATACGTGGTCTAATTTGATACAAATGATGAATAATATAATGAAAGTTAAAATTAAGTGATAAATGAAAAGAACACAAACCATCCGAGTTAGACACTTTTGATCGTTGGTTGATCCTTCTTGGGCAGGGATTGATTATAGTAGAAATTGGAACAAGTTAATGAATAAATGATTTAAGAGAACAATATGCCACTATTTCTTTTATTGATGATTGGAAAAGTATCCCTACAAATAATTAAACCCTTCCTTTATATAGTGGAGAGGTCGTACATTTGGTGCAACTTCATACAAGGTAAAAAATCTCCATTCAAGGTAAAAAAATCTCCTGATTTGCTAATTAAGCGATACTATCGATTTGTGCCGAGATTCCCGCCGCGATGTTCGTCTCATTACGGATATTCTGGCTTTCCATCATTTAGATTTGGTGATCTTCCCTCGGGCATTTTCGGAGTCAGGATCGATTTCGAACCACGGGCCCGATGTTCTTCGAGGTTAGACATTCTGGCCTCGTGTTCTGCTTCGATAAAACTCAGGTTCGATCTTCAACCCTACGCATTTCGAACCCGATCTGTCGTGCAATATTCGAACTCGATATTGACCATATAGAGTCGAGCCTGATTTCGACCACATACAATTGGGCCCAACTTCGAACGTATACAATAAGCAAAAAGATTTATGATTCAAAAACCATACACTTAAAATCTCGAATCCGGCTCTAAATTGGAAACAATTTTGGGGTTTCTGCTCATTTTTTTTTTGTAGGTTGGGACATTTCTGAATTGGAACAGGGAGGTTGGTTTCAGTATTCCTAGTTTAAGTCCTTCTTTTGTTTTTTGTTTTTTTTTTTTTTTGTTTTTTTGTTTTTCATGTTCCTAATTTAAGTCTAGAGCAATAGAAATATTGCCACAATTACATATTTGTCTCCTTAAATTTGTTATAAAAGGTAAATGAATTACATTGAACAAATTTCAGGAACATCACTTTCAAAAACAAAATCAGTAGAAATTCAATTTTGACAGAAAGTGTAGATGCAACCACATGCAGCAAAATCTACGAAGTATATATAGCATCAAGGTACGTAAAAACCCACCTGAGTTAAATATAACTTAATACTGAACTGAGAAAAATTAGATAATTCTAAGCGTCGAAGTTGAATTTCTTTTTATCAATTTGTATTACACGCAGGGGATTAGAGAAAGGGATGGAGTTTAAGAGACTTCAGTCGGTATCACTAGAAATAAATTCAGATCTCTAAAATTAACAATGGTATCAAAATTTAACCATAATAAATTAGCGTTTTATAATATGATTATTTTTTCAAATAGTTCAAATGAAACTACCAAGTAGTAATCTCTGGTAAACGATTCTTCATTTACGGTTCACGCTATCCAGTTGCAGATTAATTGACATTGACATTAATATACATTATTAAAAATTGAACTATTATATATAACTAATCTGAAGGTTGAGCTTTTTTTTCTCTGATCAAGCACACAGGTGATTATTTTCAATTCTTTATCTGGGACGTGTGTACTATCATATTGCATCTGAAAATCTCCAATGATGTGCTAACCATCATTGCTAAATCAAATCTTAATTTAGTTATAAATATATGAAATGAATAAACGAATGAACATATAAGTAAGAAAACTGATTTTAAAATAATATATATTAATCTAAAAATACAGGCGTCAAACAACTATTGAAAAGTCTTACTGTTATCCGTGGCAAGCACGTTTTCGACGACGCCATCTTCCAAAGGATATATTTCTTGTTCAAAATATATCCTTGCATTTGACAAACTATTCTTGTTCAAAATATATCTGTATACGATTCTAGTCGGGCCTTAATCGTATACGATCGAAATCGATTCTATATGGTCGAAACTGAAATTGACTATTGCACGACAGATCGGGTTCGGAATGCGGAGGATTGAAGATCGATGCCAAGTTTCATCGAAGCGGAATACGAGGCCAGAATGTCCGATCTCGAGAACACCGAGCCCGTGATTCGAAATCAATCCTGACTCCGAAAATGCCCAAGGGAAGATCACCGAACCTAAATAACGGAAAGCCAGAATATCCGTAATGAGACGAACATTGCGGCGGGAATCTCGGCACAAATCAATGGAACCGCTTAATTAGCAAATCAAGAGATTTTTTACCTTATATGGAGTTGTACCAAATGTAGGATCCCCCTACTATATAAAGAGGGGGCTTAATTATTTGCGGGTACTTTTTCAATTATCGATAAAGACAGCTATAGATTGTTCTTGAATTATTGTTTCATTATCTTGTTCCAATTTCTGCCCAAGAAGGATCAACCAACGATCAACAGTGTCTAGCTTGGGTGGTTTGCATTCTTTTCATTTATTACTTAATTTTAACTTCAATTGTATTACTCGTCATTTGTATCAAATTAGGTCACGTATCTTTAAAACTACGTATAAATTCAATTGTTATCCGATATTTAGGTTAAACAGTTTTGCGCCCACCGTGGGGCTAAGGATAATAGTGGATATTTGATACAAACTTTCATAACACACATTGCTTCACACTTGCTCTTTGAAGTGTCTTTGGTTCGAAGCTATAAGACAGAAATGTCAAACTCTCAATCGGCACCTCTACACGTTGATAACGAGTTCGATCACCAAGGCGAAAATAATAACGTAGCGCCCGGTGGCGAAATTCCAATCGATGCTAATTCACATATGGCGGTCGATGCAAATCAGCCTACTGACCCCTCAAATAGCGTTCATAGGGGAATCTGATCAGTAGCACAAAATCCCTAAAACGTTGAAAGAGACAGGATCAGCCTCCGGATGATTTTCAAAATGTTACAAGCCTTACAGGTGGCGATAGCTCAGTTACAAAATCGAATCCAAATCTCGAATAGGGTTGAGCCCGGCCCCTCCCGGAAAATTACCCGCAAGGATGGGTCGATCGTAGGAAGGTTGAATGAATGTGAATCGGGGGGAAACCCCGAAATTATGAAGATGCTCGAAGAACTGACAAAACGAATAGGATCTGGGGAGAAGAAGATCGAGGCAAATGACAAGAAGGTGAAAACCTACAACTCCAGGTAGATCAAATCCTAGGGGCAGCCACGGTGTTAAAAGGCCTAGATTCAAGGACTTCGTGCAAAAACCTTTTCCACCGAGCGCGGCTCGGAAACTGATCCCCAAAAAATTTCATATGCCCGAAATCCCCAAATATATTGGAACGACCGACCCGAACGAGCATGTAATCACGTATACATGTGCTATCAAAGGGAACGACCTGGAGGATGATGAGATCGAATCCATTCTATTGAAAAGATTTAGGGAGACCCTGTCAAAGGGACATGACATGGTATCAAAAATTACCTCCTAATTCTATTGACTCATTTGCTATGCTTGCAGATTCTTTTGTGAAGGCACACGCAGGTGCCATCAAGGTCGAAACGCGAAAATCGGATCTTTTCAAAGTGAGGCAGAAGGATTCACTGACGATTGGGTTGTTCAAGATTTCACTCAGGGACTCAATGTTCGAAGCTCAACGGCTTCGCAACAACTAAAGCAGAACTTAATAGAGTACCCGGCCGTCACATGGGCTGATATACATAATCGGTACCAGTTGAAATCAGAGTCGAAGACGATCAGCTCAGAGCCCCTTCAGGATCCATTTACCCCGTTAGAGCTTATGACAAAATCAGAAGGGATATTTATCGCAAACCAAGATTGAATAGAGATCGACATCAGCCATATCACGGGGACAGAAAAATCAGTGTTTCCGGGCAAAACTCCTTAAGACATGAAAGGAGAAGTGACCGAGGTCAGAGCAGCCGGGGGCTCATGGCCAAAAGCAACTTCGAAAGGCCCATCGGGCATAAAGAAGCACCTCGGTTATCGGAGTACAACTAATGCTGCCACCATTGTATTAGCTATCGATCGCATCAAAGGTACTAAATGGCCTCGGCCATTGCAATCTGATTCGGCCCAAAGGGATCCTAATCAAATATGCAAATATCACGGCACTAACGGTCATAGAACAGAAGATTTTTGGTAACTGAGAGAGGAAGTAGCCCGGCTACTCAGTAACAGACATCTTCGAGAATTCTTGAGCGACCGAGCCAAAAATCACTTCGAAAACAGGAACCCTAACAAACAGACAGGCCAGGAAGAACCTCAACATATGATTAACATGATTATCGGTGGAGTCGATAACCCTCAAGGGCCGATGTTGAAACACACCAAAATATCCATTACTAGGGAGAAGCGCACTCGGGATTACACGCCAGAGGGAACTTTATCTTTTAACGACGAGGATGCAGAAGGAATTGTACAACCCCACAATGACGCACTGGTAATATCTGTACTCATACATATTAGAGTAAAACGTGTGTTAATCGATCCAGGTAGCTCGGCCAATATAATTCGATCATGGGTCGTGGAGCAACTCGGCCTGTTAGACCGGATTGCTCCTACAGTCCGAGTACTTAACGGTTTCAATATGGCATGTGAGACCACCAAGGGTGAGATAATGTTGCCAATAAATACAGATGGAACCATTCGAGAAACAAAGTTCTGTGTGATCGGAGGAGACATGAGATACAATGCTTTGTTCGGGATGCCATGGATCCATGACATGAGGCAGTGCCTTCGACACTGCACTAGGCGTTGAGATTTATGATGACCGATGGAGTTAAAACAGTTTAGGGGGGCAACCAGCTGCGAAAGAAATATTCGCGGTGGAAGAGGTGGCACCAACACCAACGCTTCCAAACCAAGAGATCGAAAGCAGGATAAAATAGCAATCACAGATACCATCTTCGGCAAATGTGGACAAACAAGTATATATCGAGGATGATGATTATGGGATTCCCAGATCTTTTATCACCCCCGATAATTTCGATGCCACTAAATCGACTTTCGAGGAAGTGGAACAAGTTACGTTGCGAGAAGATTTGCCCGAACAAAAGGTATACCTGGACTCGAGGTTGAGCTCCGAGCTTAGGACAAAACTTATTCGATTCTTACAACTAACGAAGACTGCTTCGCTTGGTCCCACCTTGATATAACATGTATCTCATCGGAGATAACCACTCACTAGCTGAGCCTCGATCCGAAGTTCCATCCGGTCAAACCAAAAAGGAGTCCTCAGTCCGAAATCAAACATGCATTCATCAAGGATTAGGTAACTAAACTTTTAAAGATAGGGTCTATTCGGGAGGTTAAATACCCGGATTGGTTGGCTAACGTAGTGGTAGTCCCTAAGAAAGGGAATAAATTAAGAATGTGTGTAGATTATAAAGACTTGAATAAAGCATGTCCAAAAGACTCTTTTTCCTTACCCAACATCGATCGCATGATCGATATGCCGGCCACGAGACCCTTAGTTTTCTTGACGCATACTCCGGCTAGAACCAAATACGGATGGACCCAGGTGATCAGGAAAAAACTTCCTTCATCACTAAATATGGCACATACTGTTACAATGTAATGCCATTTAGGTTAAAAAATGCTGGCGCCACATACCAACGCCTAGTAAACCAAATATTCGAGAAACAACTAGGGAAGACAATGGAGGTTTATGTTGACGACATGTTAGTTAAGTCCCTGCGAGCAGAGGACCGTTTAAGCCATTTGCAGGAAACATTCAGTATACTGAAGCAGTACAACATGAAGCTGAACCCGCAAAAGTGCGCGTTTGGAGTGAGTTCGAGTAAATTCCTCGAATTCATGGTCTCGAATCGGGGAATCGAGATCAACCATGAAAAAATTAAGGATATCACAGTCGTATACAATGTGAAAGCCGTGCAAAAGTTGACCGGACGGATAACCGCTCTAGGGCGATTTATTTCAAGGTCGTCCAATAGAAGCTACCGGTTCTTCGCTTTATTGAAAAAGAAGAACAACTTTTCATGGACTCCGGAATGCGAGTAGGCTTTGGAAGAACTCAAAAGGTATTTATCGAGCCCGCCGTTGCTTCATACACCGGAGGCGGACGAACAACTGTACCTTTACCTGGCAGTCTCAGAGATAGCGGTAAGCAGAGTCCTAGTCCGGGAAGAACAAGGTACACAATTCCCAATTTATTATGTCAGCAGAACCTTAGGCGAAGTCGCGACTAGGTACCCTCACTTAGAAAAACTGGCACTCGCTTTGTTAAGCGCTTCTAGGAAATTGAAATCATATTTCCAATGTCATCCCATATGCATCATAACAACTTAACCATTAAGAAATGTGATGCATAATCCCGAGCTCTCGGGCTGATTGGCCAAATGGGCCAGAGAAATAAGTGGGTACGACATTGAATATCGACCTCGGACCGCCAATAAATCCCAGGTGTTGGCAAACTTTGTGGCTGATTTCACACCAAACTTAATACCCGAGGTCGAAAGAGAGTTGTTACTTGACACAAGAACTTCTTCGGGAAGACCCTCTTCTTAGACGGTGCCTCGAACGCAAGGGGATCCGGACTTGGCATCGTATTGAAGCCACCAACAGGTAATATAATTAGACAATCTATTAAGACTGTGAAACTGACTAACAACGAGGCAGAATATGAAGCCAAGATTGCAGGCCTAGAACTAGCCAGGAGCTTGGGAGCGAAAGTGATCGAAGCCAAGTGCGACCCCCTTCTTGGGGTAAAATAAGTCAATGGAACGTTCGAGGTCAGAGAGAAACGGATGCAGAGATACTTAGACAAACTGCAAGTGACGTTGCATCAGTTCAAGGAATGGACCTTACAACATATACCTCGAGATCAAAATAGCAAGGCCGACGCCCTTGCCAGCTTGGGGTCGTCGATCGAAGATGACGAGTTCGACTCGGGAAAAGTCGTACAGCTTATGAGGTCAATAGTGGAAGAAGTCCATGCTGAGATCAGCTCGACGAGCCTAACTTGGGATTGGAGGAACAAATACGTAGAATATCTCAGCTCCGGTAAACTGCCCTCGGATCCAAAAGAGTCGAGGGCCCTGCGTACGAAAGCGGCCCGATTCAGCTTTTTCGAAGACGGAACCTTGTTCAGAAGAACATTTTATGGCCCACTCGTGATATGTCTGGGACCAGGTGATACTGAGTATATTTTAAGGGAAATCCACGAAGGTACCTGCGGGAACCATTCAGGCGCCGAGTCATTTATTTGGAAAATAATCAGAGCTGGTTATTACTGGGTCGATATAAAAAAAACGCAAAGGAAGTCATTCGAAAGTGTGACGAATGCCAAAGGCACGCCCCGATGATCCATCAACCCGGGAAGATGCTCCACTCAGTCCTATCACCATAGTCGTTCATGAAGTGGGGGATGGACGTCATTGTCCCTCTTTCGTGCGCACCAGGCAAAGCTCAATTTATACTAACTAGGACTGACTATTTTTCCAAATGGGTGGAGGCTCAGGCGTACGAGAAGGTTAGGAAAAAAGAAGTCATCGATTTCATTTGGGATCATATCATATGCCGATTTGGAATGTCAGTCGAGATCGTATGCAACAACGGGAAGCTATTCATTGGTAGCAAAGTGACTAAATTCCTCGAAGATCACAAGATCAAAAGGATGCTATCGACAACCTACCACCCCAGTGGGAATGGACAAGCCGAATCTACCAACAAAACCATACTCCAGAACCTCAAAAAGAGGTTAACCGATGCCAAAGGAAGATGGAAGGAAATATTGCCCGAAGTCCTACGGGCGTATCGTACGATCGCGAAATCCAGCTCCGGAGCCACCCCGTTCTCTCTGTTTTATGGCGCCGAAGCTTTGATACCAGTCGAGGTCGGGGAACCAAGTATCAGGTTCCGGTATGCAACAGAGGAATCGAACCATGAAGCCATGAATACAAACTTGGAGCTTTTAGATAAGAGACGTGAAGCCGCCCTTTGTTCGATTAGCTGCTCAAAAGCAAAGGATCGATAGGTATTATAACAAAAGCACCAACCTTCAATACTTCAACGCCGGGGACTTAGTACTAAGAAAGGTCACACCAAACACACGGAGTCAAAACGAGGGAAAGCTGGGACCAAACTGGGAAGGACTTTATTGTATCATTAAAATCACCGGAAAAGGATCCTACAAGCTCGGAACAGTAGATGGTAAACAACTACCAAACAACTGGAATATAAGTCACTTGAAGCGGTATTACAGCTAAGGTACGACCCTGTTCTTTATTTTTATTTGCATTACGAACTAACATTTGCAGGTATCGAACAAGGGGCCATACGAGATATTAGGTCTAAAAGCACGCGTTGTACTCTTTTTCCCTTGAACCAGTTTTGTCCCAGAATGAGTTTTACGGCAAGGGATTTAATGAGGCAACAAGTAAATCGTTCCAACTTAGATTCGAAGGCCGATAGCAAATCGGTGACAACAGGATTCGAGGCCTATCTTCAATCGACCCCGAATACTATAGGGCCACTTTAGCTTGGAAAGATATTATAGGATTGAAGGGTCGAATATCAATAAGATTCAATGTATGGGCCAAACGGTCAAATGAACCGTGCTCAAATAGATTGATCGAACACTAACTCAAGTTGTACACATACATTACTATTATGTACAAGAATAAAGAGAAGTCTCTTGTATACAAACATCCTGCTTCCGATCAAAACGAGCCCAAGGGCCACCTTAACTTGAGCTCGAATAATCACTCTCTCACTCGAGGACTACAGTCCGAAAAACAAATTTATTCGAGGAGATATAAGACCTATTAGGCAACCTCCGAACATTAAAGGCTAAGGCCGTTTCGAGTTAACAGAATTCAAGGGGACATAAGACCTATTAGGCAACCCCCGAACTAAAAGGCCAAGGCCATACCGGGTTAACAAAACCCGTGGATACAAAGCTTATTTGGCTACGCCTGAATTAAAAGGCCAAGGCCATACCGGGTTAACAAAACTAGAGGGCACATCGCTTATTTGGCAATGTCCGAATCAAAAGGCTAAAGCCACCCCGAGTTAATAGTACTCAAGGGCTAAGGCATTTCGATCTTTGCACATCCAAATAAAAAAAGCAAAGAGAAAATTTGAAAGTTATGAAAAGAAAGCCTTATATATATATATATATATATCAAAAATCTCTTTCAAAGAAATCGAGCAATCTCGATACATAATATTAAACATGGAAAGAGATCAAACTCGATCAGGAGCGACTTGGTCTCGACTGGATCCCGCCTCGACATCAGGATTTTCGAGGTCTTCTCATTCTTCAGACCCGACTGAATCCTTGGAATCATCCTCCTCTGAAAAGGCTAGTTTTCTGGCCTCGGCTTCAACTATCTTGGCATCTTCGATCTCCGCCAATAAATCAAAGCCTCGAGCATGATTCCCTCAAGGGCAGCCTGCGAGATTTCCACCTCATATGGTCAATCATATTCCTTGATTGGTATAGAGAAGCTTCAGCATCGGCCTTATATTGAGCCACCAGTTCATCAGCTTCTGCTTTGCTCACGACAGCTTCTGACTTGGCCATTTTTAGCTCTTTAGCCAAATTATCTCAATCTGAGATAACCGTGCTGATCCGAGATTGAAGGTCCTCGGTACTCTTGGTATGGGCCTCGGCTTTCTCCTTTTCCTCTCTAAGTTGAGCCTCTGCTAAAGCTAACGGTGCCCTAGATGTCTCTTTTTTCGAGGCCAGTTGATCCATCTTGCTCCTCCACTCGTCGGCCTCAGCTTTAACCATATTCATTTTAGTTCGAAGCTGATCAATCCGATCAAGTTTTTGCCCTACCTGCTCAACCAAGTCATCATTATCCTTCTGGGCAAGCTCCAGTTCGGCACGGAGGTTCTATACCTCCCCGTCAAGCCGTTCATTGAGAAGTTTCAAGGTGTCTATTTTCTCAATGAGCTCCTTAGCGTCGGCCTCATGGCGTTTTGACTCTTCCCGGAATCGGAGAAAAGCCTCTTGGTGAAGTACCGAGGCCTGCAAGCATAAATGAAGATGTTATGATTACTTAAAATTTTAATGTCCATAACAAAGGAAATCGAGCAAAGAATATCGAAAGTTACCCGATTCAGCGCCTGTTGAGCTTTATTGAACATGCAGGGCGCATCCACCTCATTCATTTTTGCCTGATCCTCCTCGGTCACCAAGCACCAAAGATAACTGGCCACCCCGACGGGGGCGAAAAGAACTCGGGCATCTTCGGGAATGGTAAAAGATATGGAGCATTTTCGATCAGGGTAAGCACTCAATGCGGGAAACCAATCGACTAATTTTGGACTAAAGGAAGTCTCGCTTGTATTGGAGGATGAGCTCTTCCTCGGCACCTCTAAATTACCGAGCCCAAGAACATCTTTCGTGGCCGTCGAATTCACACCATCGAAAAAACCACGAAAAAGATCTTTCGATCTATGATCTCCATCCAGGGAACGTTCTTTTGCTATTTGGGCCTCGTTGAACACTGATTCTGAGAAAGAGGGCAAATCAACCTTCTCAATCGGACCCAATACTCCCAGCGGTGCTCTCCTCGTATCTGGGGAAGCCTCAGTTCTTGTCTCCACCTCGGGTTCCCCAACTCGATGAAGATCCGCTTCACTAACCCCTAGTTCGGAGGCCCCTAGCCCTTCAGACTGTGGCGGCACACTAGCCACAAGGTCAAAGTCCTCTTCTTTCTCCCCAGACTCATCCCTCAATCGATGTAGCAAGTCCGAAGATAATACTCGATCACTAGCACTCCTATTGGGTTTACGAGCCAATCTTTTCCTTGGTCTCTTCTTCTCGAGGTCTGGGGAACTTGGAGCCTTTTTTCTTTTCTTTTCTTTATCCTGCTTCGAAATAGGGGGCTCGCTGGGAGCATCATCGCCCACGGGTGGAGGTCTCATTTCAACGTCTTTTGATAAACCTGCGAAAGAGAAGCAAAACAAGTTAGAAATCGATAGCATAAAGAATTAAGCTCAAATGTACCTTATATCACCATGAAATCGGGCCTCTCACAGGCCTTTTGAAAGCTCGCGCCATGCGCGCTCGGAATATGGTTTTTTGGATACGATGCCCTGGACCCACTCTTTGAGATGAGGAACTGTATCTGGCATCCGAAAAATAGCTGCACCATAGAAAATTGATAAGAGGAAGGGCAAAAGAGAAAACGGTAAACAAATTTCTAAAAAGCATGGTTATGCTTGCGCTTCATATTCCATTTCTCAGGGAATGGCATATCCTCGGCCGGGATTAGGTCCGATATTTTCACTCGAACAAATCGACCCAACCAACCTCGATCCCGATCCTCATCAATACTTGAGAATGGGGCTTTGCTTGCCTGACGAGCAAGTTTTACTAACCCCATCGATAGAGTCGAGGACTGTTCAAACGCATGAGATGATCGACGATGAAAGGATACCCCTAGATCTTGCTTATAAAAAAAATGAAGAAGGATAACTATCCTCCAAAAAGAAGGATGAATTCGGTCCAGGGTCACCTCGTACCTATTACAAAAGGCAATAATGACCGGGTCCAAAGGGCCCAACGTGAATTGATAAGTGTAAACACTTAACCACGTGGGTAGTAATTGCTTCTTCAGGCGCAGGAACCACCATGCACTTGCCGACCCAGTTGCAGTCTTCCTTGACTTTCTCGAGTGATTGAACAAATGTATCTCATGAACGATTCGCACCGGCCCGGTGTTGAGGAAGTTTTTTCAACCTTGAAATCGGCTCGGGCTGAGCACCCCGTGTGTATAAACGCCTTTAGAGGGGGTTCCGGCATAGGTTCCTCGGTGACGACAGGTGAAACGTTCTCAGCAGGTTGAGAAGAAGAGGGAGTTTTTCTTTGAGGAACGGATTTTGAAGTCTTTGCCATTATTTTTGAATAGAGGAAGAAAGAAAAAGATGCTGATACGAGGAGATATAATCCGTAGATAACTTGTGAAATATTTTCAGAAAACCAGAAGGAAAGAGGTCTTAAAGATAAGAATGATGAAGTTTTTATAAAAGAGCACGGACGTTTGATTACAAAGAATGAATGAGGGTAATTATAGTCTTTCAAAACGGCGAGTCGCATCCCGAAGCAGCAGAACATTAACTGACACGCATTTAATGCTTTAAAGGGCATTTCTAATAGGACGTTTTTAATTTCTGTATCGCGTACATCATGAGTCTATCGTCACTTATCAGAGTGAGAATCGTAAGCCCGTATGAGAATCTGAGGCTCATATCATTTCTCGTCGTTATTATCTGAAAAACGAGTGAACTATCTGTATACGGTCGAATTCGAGCCCAACTGTATATGGTCGAAATCGGGCTCGACTCTATATGGTCAAAATCGGGATCGACTATTGCATGACAGGTTGGGTTCGAAATGCTTAGGGTTGAAGATCGACCCCGAGTTTCATTGAAGCGGAACACGAGGCCAGAATGTCCGATCTCGAGAACACCGAGCTCGTGATCCAAAATTGATCCCAACTCCGAAAATGCCCGAGGCAAGATCACCGAACCTAAATAACGGAAAGCCAGAAGATCCGTAATGAGACGAACATCATGGCGGGAATCTCAGCACAAATCAATGGAATCGCTTAATTAGCAAATCAGGAGATTTTTTTTATCTTATATGGAGTTGTACCAGATGTAAGATCCCCTACTATATAAAGGAGGGGGGATTTAATTATTTATGGGGCACTTTTTCAGTCATCGATAAAGACAACTATAGATTGTTCTCTTGAATCATTATTTCGTTATCTTGTTCCAATTTCTATTATAATCAATCCCTGCCCAAGAAGGATCAACCAACGATCAACAGTGTCTAGCTTGGGTGATTTGCATTCTTTTCATTTATTACTTAATTTTAACTTCAATTGTATTACTCGTCATTTGTATCAAATTAGATAATATATCCTTAAAACCACATATTTCAATTGTTATCCGATGTTTAGGATAAATAAAATCCTTACTAATTTTAATAGTGTCGAGATAATTAAATGAGACATTTAAAGAGAGATGAAGGACAATTAGACGAATATATCTTTATAATTAAGATTATTAAATACTTTTTTTTGAGGTGTGTAAAAAATTTGGAAGACAAATAATATAATAATTAACCTAAATAGCCGCTCACTCAACATTTTAAATTAAAAGTAGTCTGCGGATGTATAATATATATATATATATATATATATATATATATATATATATATATATATAAAATAAAAAAAAATCATGTATAATATGTGTATAATCATATTAATTAGTAATTAAATATATAATTCATGTGTACCGACTAAAAAAACATTGAATTCGACTATCTATGTAAAGATCCCTATCCAATAGTCGGTCTGTAAATAACCGTGTTGTTCAAACTACACATCATTAATGTACATGTCTTGTATTCACTAAATCGATATAAAATCCCTCTAAAAGTGACTTCTATAAAGATTGAATTGACATACCAATAATAAATAAAGATGCGCCCTAAACCAAAGTAGAGAAATGCAACTTATTTTACTTGAAAATAGACTAATGTATTGACCAATTTTATTTTTACCCATTCAAAAAATAAAATACGATTTCCTCATCCTAAAATATCATGACTTGACACGTATAACTTCGCACATTGTTGACCTCGAAAGAAATTATACGAAGAAATTTTTTTTGAAATTTGAACAAACTAAAGGCCAGCTATGAGACCAACTCCAAATATATATCATGTCTTCCACTGTTCCACATAAATTTCTTAGTCCCTACCTTCTTTATTCCAAGAAATCTCCACCAGTGGTTTAATAATCATATGAAACCATAGGTGGCAAAATAAACTCATTTCTTAGTAACTCACTTAATACGTTCATCTTAATCCAAAAAAAACTTTCAACAAGTTTGGATAAGGACGTATTAATTAATGGGTGATTTGCACAAATAAGATATTTCGATGTCATTATTGATTTTTTGAATCCTTATCCCACGAGCAGAACTTTAAGTTTAATAAAAATTGTCCCTTGCTTATTTTATGGGCAACACTTTTGACTTTTGACCTTAAAGATTTGTCCATAAGGTAATCGCGGATCAAAAAACAAGATCATCGATTTATAAAGTCATTGAGTGTAATTTCTTATTAATTAATCAGACCTGTTTTCACTTGTTTAAATTTGACCCGATCCACCTATTTGCCGACTCTATATGAGACATTCCTAACTGAATTCCAAGCCTCAACTACCATTGCCTTATATTATAGCTTTCTTTCACATAGTATATATAGTTCTCTCATCATTCGCTTTGATCATTGATTAGTTAATTCTTTCTATAAACTAACACCATATGTTCATGGAAAATCTCAAGGAAGAATCAGAAGCTATCACCTCTTCAATTCTTGACACTGACAATATTGAAAACGCTGAAAATGTACAAGAAAAGCCAGTGATGATAAGATGGAAATCAGGAAAAAAAGTGGATCCAAGATTGATTATGTTGTTAGATTTCTTCAGAGATCTTTATTTAAAAAGGGGTGAATTTTTCAAGAAAATATTTCCATTAGATCATGAGGATTTCATTCCTGTATTTGAGAAAATAGGAGCTGTGTTTTCAAGGCAAGATCAAGAGAAGAAATCTCAGATTATTGGTTTGGAAAGGAGCCCAAGTGATAGCTCCTTGCATAGAAGTAGAGGAATTGATGAATCTCAATTGAAACTAGCGAGGTTTAAGGTGAAAACCCCAGAGGTTCAATCAGGTGGTGGGGGTGGGGGTGGGGGTGGCGACGGCGGTGGTAATGGTGGTCAAGGGCAAGGACAAGGTAGCACAAAGGCATCCGGTTCCAAATAAGTAAAACCGAATCACGTGAAAAGTAAGACAGCCAATGTGTTACTCACATATTGAACTACATATAGCCAAAAAATTCTTTACAGTGTTCGTGTATATAAATTAAATTATTTCGTTAAAAGAATACGTAAGTTAACTTGTGTACAACAAGAAGGTTAATGATTTCTATTTTATTTTCAGTTTACATCATTTGTATGTGTTGCTGAATTAATCTTGTTTGGCATAGAATCATGCTTATTTATTTGTTTCAAATGATGAATATTGTTTCCCTATTGATTATAAGTAGCCTTTATACTTGCTTGAGTGTGAATTGATCGTGTAATAAGATATTTGTACTTCTGCTTAATTTTTGACGGTTAAGATTAGTGGTTAATCATGTCAATTACTCCTCTAGTCTCAAAATTATTATAGTAATTCAGTTTTTGATAGTTAATTTGATTGATTTTCGGCTTAAACGTATAATATACCAATTCGATATTTGATTACAATATGCATCATCCTTTGAAATGTTCAAACTTCTTAGAAATACCAATTCAATATTTGATAACAATTCGTTTTTTTTTCAGTTCTTTATCTGGAACGAATGTACTATCATATTGCATATAAAAATCTAATGACGTGCATCATTGCTAATTAAATCAAATCAAATCTTAACTTAGTCATAAATAAATGAAATGAATAAAAGAAAAAACATATAAGTAAAAAAACTAACTTTAAAATAGTACTCCTTCTGTTCATTTTTAGTTATTCACTTTTTATTGCTTTAAAAAAAATAAAAAATATATTTTACAACTTCATCCATAATAATAGTACTTATTAATCTGAAAATACAGGCGTTACACAACAATTGAAAAGTCTTATTGTTATCCGTGGCAAGCACGTTTCAACTATCCCATCTGCTAAAGGAGATACTTTTACCCTTGCATTTGACAAACTATTCTTGTTCAAAATATCCTTACTGATTTATAGTGTCTAGATAATCAAATGAGACATTTAAAAAGAAATGAAGGATAATTTAGACGCATATATTTTTATATTAAAATTATTTAATATCTTTTTTATGTGGTGTGCAAAAATTTTTAAAAACAAATAATATAATATAAATAGAATGAATATCATCGAGGCTGACCATTATAAAATAGTCGGTGCATTTTGTTAATAACCCCGCTGTTCAAACTACACATTATTAATGTACATATTTCTTGTATTCATTTAATCGATATAAAATCCTTTTATAACCTCTATAGCGATTGATGAAATGCCAATGAGAAATAAAGATTCGCTCTAAACCAAAGTAGAGAAATGTAACTTATTCTACTTGAAATTAGACTAATGTATTGACCACTTTTACTTTTACCCATTCAAAAATTAAAATACGATTTCCTCATCCTAGGATATCATGACTTGACACGTACAAGTCTAGAGCCATTAAAATAGACTTGGCCCATGGGACCGGTCCAACCCAGCCCGCTACCTGAATAGAATTGGATTGGAATTTTTTAGCCCATTTAAAATTGAGGCTTATACACCCGGCCCAAGTCAACTCGCTGGCCCTTGAGGCTTAACCGAGATTGGGCCTGAGCCGGTCTGTGGGTTAAAAATTAATTAAATTCAAATTTAAATATTTAATATTTAAAAAAAGTAAAAACTACAATATACTATTAACTATAATCCCTATTTCCCAACTTTGATTGCTCATTTACCCATCCGTATCAATTAGAATTTAGATTTTTGATATGCATGTAGTTTGACAAGATAAGTTTTTTTTTTGCTTAATTAACAACGAGTAAGGAAAGTTTAAAGTGGTCAATAATAATTTTTTTTAAAAGAAAATTTTACTTTAAGTGGCCAATAATCAGTTTGGTTAATTTAATATATTACTAATAATGAACTGCTCTTCAATGTAGAAAACATGTCAAGTTTTAATACCAAAAAAATTGACAACACTAGCAAATTTCATGAATTTTAAAATTTTAATGGATTATAATGATGAAATCGATAAATGAGGTTAGACCTAAATTAAAGAAAACCTTAACATATAAACTTATTGAAGCAAATCTGAGAAAAGTGAAGATCTAGAGATATAGAGAAGTTGAATTTCAATTACGAGATTTCTTATCAAACATCAAGATTCTTGTACGCTCCAAACAAACAGATTTCATTCATATGATAAGAGACTGTTTCACGAAGAAATATTTAAAGATCTAAAGAAAAAAAAATTCTAAAATAATTGAAGGGCCAGCCCGTATTAGTCCGCGGCCCTCTTAAGGCTGAGATTGGGCTGGCCATTTTAAGACCCATTTAGATGGCGGGCTGATCCGCCTTAACCCACCAAATTTAAAAGCTCGCGAGGCTTGGGCTGGCCTAACCGGTTTTGATAATTCTACGTACAACTTCGCTATATTGTTGACCGCGAAAGAAATTATATTAAGAAAAAAGTTGAAATTTGAACAAACAAAAGGCCAGCTATGAGTTGCTTCAGGAAATGACCAATTCCTACTATATATCATATCTTCCACATAAATTTCTTAGAACATCTTCCCTAATTACCTTCTTTATTCAAAGAAATCTCCACCGGTAGTTTAAAAATTTTATGAAACCATAGGTGGCAAAGCAAACTCACTTAGTAGGTGTTTCGACATAAAAATTATAATTTAAAAAAAAATAGTATTTGAAGTTAAATTAAAAAATAACATTTAAATTTTAAAATTATGTTTGGATATGCATTTACTTGAAAAAATATTGTAATTTTATGAGTGGGGTAAAAAGTTTTTTCTGAAAAACTTGAAAAAGTAGTCAAAATTACTTGATTTTTGAAAAACTCATTTGCGAAAAATCTCCTAAAAACTTACAAATTTTCATGGACAAATACATTCTTGAAAAGAAAAAAAAATGGAAAAAAGAAAAAAAAATCTATAGACAAACGAGTCCTTAATATGTTCATCTTAATCCGAACAAAACTTTGAATAAGTTTGGTTAACGATGTACTAATTAATCAGACCGTTTGGGCCTGTTTAAATTGGGATTGCTACATAAATAGTCGGCCATAATCACTATTAACTTTTTCTAGCCAGTTTATATAGATTATACATTAATTATACACAGTTGTACATATATTATACATATACTATATATTTGCCGGCTAATTTAATTTAAGAAATTAGATTGACGGCTATTTGAGTTAACTTTTCGTTTAAAATTTGACCTAATCCACCTACTTGCAGACTCTATATAAGACATTCCTAACTGAATATAAAGCCTCAACTATCATCACCTTATTCCAATTACTATAAGCTTCTCTTTCATATATCATTCCCTTTGATCATCATTACTTAATTCCTTCTTTAAGCTAGCTTGTGCAACAAAACCAATATGAAAGATCTCAAGGAAAAATCAAAAGCTATCACCTCCTCAACTCTTGACACTTACAATGTTGAAAATGCACAAAAAAAGCCAGTGATGATAAGATGGAAGTCAGGGGAAAAAGTGAGTCCAAGATTGATTATGCTGCTAGATTTTTTGAGAGATCTCTATTTGAAAAGGGGAAAACTCTTTAAGAAACAAATGTGGAAGAATCAAGAACAGAAATCCCAGATTATTGGTTTGGGAAGGAGCCCCAGTGATAGCTCCTTACATTTGAGTAGTGGAATTGATGAATCCCAATTGAAAATTAAGAGGTTTAATGTGAAAACCCCAAAGGTTCAATTGAGACTTGAGAGTTTAAAAGCGAATCCTACTGATCAATCACATTGACTCCACGTTTAACGTCGACTCTCTCTATTCTAGATCACCAAAAGGAACCCCAAGTTGGGAATTTGAATCTCCAGCAACCAAATTTCGCAGAATCAAGCTATGCCTCGAAATTAACTTCTTCGACTCCCCAAAACAAAACTTCTATCAGTTGTGGATGTACATCCGTCAAAGCCCGAATCACTAGTCACAATAGTATGCCGGCAGTAATCTTCAAGGCGAAGGACTACTATAGAGTTATGGGTAAAGAATGCAAACTTGCCGTTATGGGCAAATTCTTGCGAACTCGACCAAAAATTGAGGTAGTCCGAGCTGTGTTTATGAAAAGAATCTCTCTTAAAGGCACTGTTAAAATTGGTGTATATGATAGGCGTACTGTTTTTATAGACTTTTCTGACGAACAAGATTGCAAAAACTTCTATTTCAGAAGGTCTTTGGAGATTAATGGGTTCCAGATGTGGCTTGAAATGTGGACTCCTGATTTTAAGCCAAACCATGATTCTCCTATTGTCTCAGTATGGGTTTTGCTATCTGAACTTCCTTTTCACTTTCACACATGGAATTATGTTAAGCAGATTTTGGAACTGGTGGAAAAACCTTTATCTATGGATGTTGCCACTTTTGGCAGAACTAGAAACTAGCACTTCCAAGGTCAGAGTTGAGATTGATCACACAAAACCATAGTTGACTAGTGTTTATGTAGGCCAAGAAGAAGAGACGAATCCTTTGAAGGGATTTACTCAAAAGATTGAATATGAACATGTCTCAAAATATTATAAGCACCGTAAGCTCATTGGACATTCTCTAGTCCAATGTAGAGCTGCAATTAAGAAAAAAGCATCAGGGGAAAAAGAAGATATGACTGAAGCTGAGCAGACTCAAGTGAGCAAGAAATCTGGTGAGGAAAAGGAGCAACTAATATGATCTCTGAAAAGAAGGATGACTAGCCTGATAACAATACACAAGATAAGCTAAACAGGAAAATAATGAAAGAAAGAGTTAAAAGGAAACAGAGAAGACAAAGAACTGCAATTTCAAAAAAAATCAAGAAGAGGAAAAACCAGGATAATGAGCATCTACAACATCATTGGAGGATATTACACCAATATCCAGAACTGAGAGCTATAAAATCAAATGACAACATTGACAAGGAAAAGACTTAGTGGAATGATTTCTAACAACAATCGGATGAAGAAGTTGGGCAAACCTCAGGAACTGATGCTACAAAGGTATTAACTGATAAGGTTAATCCAGAATTGGTGTCAATAATAGATAAAGGCAAGTTCATTGAGGGAATCAACAATTCTAGTACTAGTGCTCAGGGAGTTCAAACCAACAGTATAATGATTACATGCCAGGAATCAAATGATCAACAAATCGTTTGTGATCCTAAGGGGTCGTCAATAAATATCCATAATTCTTTTCAGATTTTGGATGAAGAACAAGAAGAGCAGAACCAAAACTCAAAGATTGAAACTCAATAGAAACAGTCTCAAATCTTAGAGATTAATTCTAAAGGAACAAAAAAAGACACCAACACCAGTACTCCTGTGAACCAAAATAGTAAAGAAGGAGATCAAGAAATACAAAACACTGACAATTCAAAGGAAGATGATGCTACTGCTGATCAATTAGGCAAAAAAATTTCTCCATCGCCAGATGTGAACCACATGATGTAGTCATCCAACAGGTCCAGGAAATGATAGAAAGGGAAGGATTGTCATTAAGAGGAGCAAAAATCCCAAACAAACGCACCAAGAAATCTGCTGTTGTCCCTAATACTAGAGGTGGAGGTAGAGGAGCCAAAAAGAAACTTTCTAATTTATTTCATAATGATTAATACAGTCATTTGAAATATCAGGGGTGTTAAGTCTAAAGGAGCTTTGTAAAGACTTTAAAAGCTTATCAAAAGACACAAGATTACCTTTATTGCTCCTTAGGAACCTTTTGTAAACAAAACAAAGTTGAATCATTACAAAAGAAAACTTGGCTTTCCAAATGCGATTGCAAATAGTAATTGAAAATTTTGGATTTTCTGGGATAATGATTACACCTGCAATGTCATTAGTAACAAAAAATAACAGATTACTATGTAAGTCAATCACAATATGATACAGATTTATTTCTAGATTACTATTGTGTATGCAAAAATTAGTACAAGAAGAAGAAAGAACTTTTGAAAATCTATCAACAATATGAGTAACCATACCAATGGACCATGGTCTATTGGAGATGATTCCAATGTGATCATGGATGCTAATGAGAAAAGAAGTGGCATAATTCACAGACTTAGTTAGAGTATGAATTTTATCAAATGTATGAAAAATTATGGTATGGCAGATGCTGGCTACACAGTAACAATTACACCTGGACTAATGGAAGGAGGAGGGGCAATAGGAGTTTTCAGAGATTAGATAGAATTTTCTATAATGATCAATGGTCAGCTATTTTTACAGTGGCTACTATTAGACACTTGCACATAACAGGATCTGATCATAGTGTTCTGCTTTATCAATACACCAAGTCTGATCCTCCTCCTATCAAGTACCTTAGATTCTTAAATTTCTGGCTGGATCAACCTGTTTTTGAACAGGTTGTTAAAGATTGCTGGGAAACTCAAGTACAAGGCAATGCTATGTATACTCTACATCAGAAATTCAAGAAACTCACTCGTTGTCTTAGCAAATGGTCTAAACAAAGTATTGACAATGTATTTGACGAGGTAGAAGAACTTGAGAAGAAGGTTGAAGATCTAGAGATTAAATATGAACAAGATGACTGTGCCAGTAATAGGATCAATCTTCATTTAGCATATGCTCAACAAATCAAGTGGATGAATATGGAAGATTCTACTCTTAGACAGAAAGCCAACATTAAATGGGAAGAAGAAGGTGATAACAACTCCAAATATTTTTATAGTGTCATCAGACAAAAGAGGAAAAGATCTTTTCTGGATAGAATCAAAAATGAACATGGTCAATGGATTCAAGGGAATGAGAAAATTGCAGAAGCTGCTATCTCGCACTTCAGCAACCTTTTTTCACAACCTGATCAGAATAATGACATGGATTTTCTCAAAAGGATTAACAGTATCATAACTTGGGAGGACAATCTAGCTCATCTACAGCTTCCTTCCGATGAGGAAGTGAAAACAGTTGTCTTTGAGCTTCATCCTGATAGTGTAGCTGGTCCGGATGGATTCAGTGGCAGTTTTTTTCAAGCTTGTTGGCATATTCTTGCTTATGAAATGCGTGATATGGTTAAGGACTTCTTTGGTGGTAACAATCTGACAAAAAGTTTTACTCATACTTGACTAGTACTTATTCTGAAGGTTGAATCTCCTTCTACATTTTTTCAACTTAGGCCTTTTAGTCTAAGTAATTTTTCCAATAAAATTATTTCAAAAACTATATCCAATAAATTAACTGATTTATTCCCTAAAATTATTTCTGAAAATCAAACTGATTTTATAAAGAGAAGGCTAATCACTGAAAATATTCTCTTAACCCAAGAAATTGTCCAGGATATTAAACGCAAAAAAGAGGGGGCAATGTAGTTATGAAACTAGACATGGATAAAGCCTATGACAAAGTTTCTTGATTTTTTTCTCACTTCTATTCTGAGGAGTATGGGATTTGCTGACCTTTCATTGATATGATTCATAGATTGCTCTCTAATGTATGGTATTCTGTTCTTATTAATGGCGCTAGATTTGGTTTCTTTCCCTCTTCTAGAGGTCTTAAACAGGAGACCCCCTTTCCCCTTAGCCTTTTTGTTATTGCAGCTGAGGCCCTAACCAAAGTCCTTAATCACCTTCATAATAAGGGTAAGTATATTGGTTATTCTATGAATAATAGAGGTCGTAGGATCAATCATCTTGCTTATCCAGACGACTTAGTGATATTCACTTCTGGAGATAAATACTCCATAAAGCAGGTAAAGAAAACTTTAAGGAGATATGAAGAATCTTCAGGTCAGGAGATCAACAAGGATAAAAGGTTCTACTTAGCCTCCAATTATATACATGATAGTAGACATAATATGATTCAAAGGCTAACTGGTTATCGATATCAATCATTTCCTTTCAAATATTTGAGTTGTCCAATATATTCTAGAAGAAAGAAAAATTTGTTACTATGCAGATATTGCCAAGAAATTTATGAATAAGATAGGAGGTTGGCAGGGCCATGTACTCTCCCATGGTGGAAGAAGCTACTCTCATTAATCATGCGCTACAAATACCATTGGAACTTTAGGAGGAACCTATATTATCCTACTGATGAAGGTGGTGTTGGCTTTAAAAGTCTGACTGGCTTATGTAAGACTTTCTCTGTCAAAAGATGGTAGAGTTTCAGACTTGCAAACAACCTTTGGGCAAATATTATATGAGAGCTGAAAACTCCCCTGGAAGTCACCCTGTCGCAAAGGTCTTAGAATCTAAACATTCTGCTGTCCGGAAGGAAATGATGCATATCGAAAAAGATATTGAACCTTATATCTTATGGAATACTAATGATGGTAATAGCTCCTTTTGGTAGGATAATTGGACAGGGCTTGGACCACTTGGTGCTGTTATCAATGGTTACATAAAACCTGGTAATAAGAAGATCATGGACAGTATTAAGGATGATGCATGGGATATAAACACTATCTCTAGTCTGGTTCCGAATAATCTGTTGAATCATATTACACATATTCCTATTAGCAATACACAGATTAATGACACTCCTGTTTGGACTGAGACTTCTAATGGGACCTTTACTTGTTCCTCGGCTTTTAATAACATTAGAAAAAGAAGGGATATGGATAATATGTGGAAAGATGTTTGGAAGAAAAATGTCTAATTTAAAATATCTTTCTTTCTTTGGGAGCTATTAAGGGTAAATTGCTTGTGGATGAAACCATAAAGAGATTTGTTCATAATAGTATCCAGATGCTCTTGTTGTCTACATCCTAAAAATAAACTATTTCTCATATTCTTCTTACTAGTGATATTGCTTTTCTAACTTGGAACTTCTTCGCAAGTCTAATGGGAATTAAAGCAGGATACCACTTAATTGCTTATAATTTAAATGAATGGAGGAACATTCAGAATAGGAATGATATCCAAAGAAACTTATATCAAGTAGTTCCTATCTTTATCTGTTGGGATCTATGGAAACATAGATGCTCTATCAGGTATGAAAACATAAATCCTACTATTGCAAAACTAACACACTCTATTTTGTTTCATATGAAGGTATACATGAAGAACAGAGGGGCTACTGTGGATATGAAATGGCAATGGCATCAAATTTTCTCTTGCATGGAAGATTATAGACCAAGAATCACAAGCACTCCAGTTATATGGAATAAACCACCTGAAGATTTTCTAAAAATAAATACCGATGGAAGCAGTAATATTACAAAGAGCACTATAGAAATTGGAGGGATAGTTAGGAACAGAAATGGAGATTTGATCATGGAATTTGCCAAAGCTCTTCATTTTTGTACTAACAACTAAACTGAAGTTCAGACAGCACTATATGCCCTTAATTGCCGCAGCAAAATAATGTAACCAATAGTATCCTAGAGATGGACTCTCCTTATGACTGTCAATATGATGAAGGGTGTTTGTAATCCTCCATGGGAGCTTACAGATGACATCAAGTACATGATTCAAATCGCACAACCCTTGAACATAGAAGTTCATGATTGTTATAGAGAAGGAAATAAAATTGCTGATGCCTTAGTCAAATTTGGAACCAATTCACAGATTTCTACGGAGGCAAAGATGCTCTCTCAAGTTTTGGAATTACCAGCTGAAGCAAGAGGAGCTTATCGAATGGATAAGGCACAACTCCCATGTTTTAGAATCAGGCATATGAGGAGCGGTACAGACTCTAATGGTGACTATGTATGTAATTAGCCCTTTTTTTTGTATATCCTCTATCACTCTGGACAGGGAATTAATCCCCTTAAAGTCTCAGTAATCACCACTCATGTACCTCTCCTCATAGAATTTTTTGTGTACTTAATAGAACTCTAAGTAGGCCTAACTCTGACTATGACCCAAAGGAGATCAGACATTATGTCCCTCTCCTCCATGTATTCACTTTTTGGCTGTTGGTAATATACAGGTAAGGGGTCATGCCTTAACCCCTATACCACTATGGTAACATTTAAATAAATAAAAAGGACTTGAGAGGTTTAAGGCGAAAACCACAAAGGTTCAATTGAAACTTGAGAGGTTTAATGTGAAAACCCCAGAGGTTCAATCCGGTGGTGGGGGTGACGGAGGTAGTGGTGGTCAAGGGCAAGGTCAAGGTGGCACAAAGACATTCGGTTCCAAATAAGTAAAACGAGTTACGTGAAAATTAAGACAGGCAACATGTTATTACATATTGAATTACACGTATAGCAAAAAAAGTAGTGTTTGTGCAGATAAATTAAATTCTTTCCTTAAAAGAATACTTGAGTTGACTTGTGTACGACAAAAAGGTTAATGATTTGTTTATTTTATTTTTTAGTTCACATCATCTGTATTTGTTGCTGAATCTTGTTTGGCACAGAATTAATCATGCTTATGTATTTGTTTCAAACAATGAATATTGCTTCCTTATTGATTATAAGTAGCCTTTATAAGATGTTGGTACTTGTGCTTAATTTGTTGACAGTTAAGATTAGGTTTTAATCATGTCAATTACTTCTTCCATCTCAAAAGTACTAGTACTATTCTTTTTCAGTTTTTGCTCGTCAATTTGATTGATTTTCGTCATAAACGAACAATATACCGAATCGATATTTGATAACAATATGCATCATCAGAAATTCGACTGTTCAAACTGTGAATGTTCAAAAACTCAGGAATACAACCATGATATGTCTTCACACTGAAAATTTAAGATGAATTGCCCCCAACGAAAGAATAAATATGGAGAAATTGACACCGGGTGAATCTTTACACAAACAGTCGACCGAATTTACTGTTTATTTTTTCTAGCCAGTATATATAAATTATAAATTAATTGTATACGATTATTCACATGCTACACATGAATAATATACATATATTATATGTTCGCCGGTAATTCTTAGTTTAAATAGTTAGTGGGACGGTTATTTAAGTTAATTCTTTCCATAATAAAGCAAAGAGAAATTCAGCAACTCTACTCTGGCCCAGTATAAATGAAATGAAAATAAAGATGGGCCATTTTATACCCAAATATGGACCTACAACACAACAACGTAAAGCAATTATAGGAAAGAAAGAGAATGATGGGCCTATACAAACCATAAACTTACTTTTGATTTATGCAAATGTTCATTTTTAGACCACTATTTAGATTTTGTCTCTATTTTAAAAAGTTGCACAAATATAGCCCTTGAAAAATTATCCTTTCCGGACAAGGTTAGACTCAGAACTCATGTTTTCAAATATAATATTCGATTTCTCATAAAATATTAGATTGTGATATGATGTTGCAATAATTCACAAAATTTTAGATCGTTATTTGGCGTTAGCAATAATTTACAAATTATTAGATTGTGATACGATGTTTGCAATAGTTCAATAAAATTTAAACCGTTGTTTGGCGTTAATAATAATTTATAAAATTTTTGACCGTTGTTTGACGTTTTCTCATAAGATTCTTAGTTTGCTCAAATAAGATCGTGGTCTAAAAAGTTCATCAATCGTGAGAAAAATAAAAGAAAAACTAACTATAAACTAATTATGATTTTTATCGCTTGACTAAGGAATTAGGTATGGTAGCAATATGATTAGTGGGAGGGTCCATTACCCAATTAAAGTGTCAATTCCATTAGAAACCTTATCTACACCACTGCATCAACTCTCAAAAAATCTTTCCTGCAATTTGCTTAAGTAGCTTCTTTTTTCCAATTCAATTCTACAATCATAAGTGGCCCAAAGCTAGTGGTACTCACTAAATTCTTTAAAAGTTGGATTACAAGCCTATCGTGTCATTCTTGGACAAGGGAACCAAATAAAGGTCATAGGCTTTAAATAATAATTTAAAAAAAGAGACCCCCATAATTTCCATTTTCTTTCTTCTCTTCAACAAAGTTGTATCAAGTATAATACTGACAAAACAAATACTTTTAACACTACTAAAATAGTTTAACTTGTTATAGCAGGTATCATTAATTTTTCACACTGTCAATCAATATAATTATAAAGGATTAATTATTTTTATTTGTGATCTAATTGTATAAATATTTTTCACATGAAATTAAACTCTTTGCCTAATAGGAAGGGAAAAAACAAAATTTAATTAAATGAAATGGAAACATCCATTTTGTTTGCGTTTGATGAAGATCACTTGATTATATTTTGAACTAAAATAAATATGTATTCTCGAAAAAGAAATTAAAATACAAATGCTAATAGTCTATAAACACCAATGGAGTATTTCTTATAAAAATAAGAATTTTACAAAAAAAGAAAAAGGAAAAGATAAACTTCTCTACACGGAAAGTGTAAAATAACTATTACATTTATCAACTTACCTAATAGGAATTTAGGATACAGAAAATTATTCATAATACTGGATTAAAAATAAATAATGGTGGTAACTTAAAAAACTATCAGATATGACAATAACTAAACTCTAAAGACTCTTCACCTCAATGGCCTAAAGACAAAAACAAAAGACTAGTTTCCAAATAATTAGGATCCAAAAATTAGCTTAAAAAATTGACCTAAAAACGAACAGTATTTTGTTCTATAATTATTGTTATGTTACCATCTTGCCTACTAATTATCTAAAAGATTGTCTTCTCTCTTCCAATATATCACTTTCTGTCTGCCCTTTTGATATCATTGCCCTTAACATCAATCACAATACAATACCCAAAAAGAAAAAAGAAAACTGCACCAAATCAGGATAGACAAGATATTTGGGGGACTAGAAAAAGGTAACAAAATGGGCATCATTGCTTACTTCAGGTAATTTATCTAAATTGACAATCACTTTCCACTTTATGTCACTTTTTGTAGATATTTTTGCCCTTTAGATTTTAAATAAAGAATGAGCAACTTGGATCATGTTGTACTTCATTTTCTTTCTTTATCTTGGTGATTGATCTTTTAAAATTTGAAGGGTTTATTTTCTTTTAGGAAATACATGTTTCAAGTTCAAGGTGTGTCTGCACTAGTAGTCATGCAACCATCTTTATTTGTTGTGCATTTTCTTTTTATCTCCTTATTCTTTTAATTAAGAGTTTTATTTTGAGGGACTGATTGGGAAATTTATATGACTTTAACCTATATACACCAATAATACAAAAAAATTTTACATAATTGATCAGATCATTCAAAAAATATCAACAGAGCTAGTATGTTGCATGTATATATTGCTTTGGTCATAGTGGATATACTACTATCACTTTGGAGTTTGGAGTTTGGAGTACTGTAATAATTTTATTATATGAGAAAGAAATATGTTCTCATCATCACCTATGTCACAAAATTACAAGTTGCAGCTCCTTTCACACAAAAAGGAAAGTTAAAGTGAATAACTAGTTACAAGTTGTACCATTTTTCTTCTTTTTGATTATGATGTTTCTGATCCACCCCCCTCTAGTTAAAGTTAAGTATAAATAACTAGACAATTTAGCCTCCCTCTCTTAGGGGGCGTTTCTTTGAATATTTGCAAACACTAAGTTTTTGAGCAACGCTTGTTTGAGGGTTTGGTCGTGAAAAACGGCTAATTTTTATTTTTGCAAAGAACACGTGTATCTTTGTAGTGATCTTAATTCTTGTGAAGCAATGTACTATTCCTTCCATTTAAGTTTATGTAATTTATTGTCTTTTCTAATTTATTAAAAAAATATTTTTTTTTTAATTTAGACACAGTTTAGTTTAAATTTTTGTCTTATATTTAATAAAATAACAAGTTCGTATAGCCACATAAATCTTATTATATTGTTAGTATCATAAATTTCAATACTTTATCTTTCTTTTTAAAACTTCATATTCAATTAAGTAGTATCACATAAAATGAAACCGACGGATTGAGTGCAATATTTTAAACTCTTCAAACAAGTCTTCACCTCAAATTCTACGACACGATCAATACTTTGACTAACTTCCCCACACAAAAAAAAGGTTTCTGAGAAAGTAATTTTTTTTCACAATGACTTCAAATATTTATTTGAAATTAATCAAGTTGTGCAACTCGTAGATGGCAAGAGTTATATTATAGTGGGAACTCATGCATGATGCTGGCGCATGCCAAAAATGGATAGAGATATATAATAATATAGCAACTAGTAAGTCCGAGGTTGATATTTGCTGCTTTTGTGGCAAAATTATTTTGCTTTTCTCTTTAAATATAAAAAAGTTATATTGTGCAATATTTTATATAACTTAGGAGAACCACTAGGAATATAGGGAAATATTCTTTATTTTCGTCAGCTTTATTTTGGTTGCTTCAGCGAGCATAGTCGGAGCCAGGATTATAGATTTTGAGATTTTAGCCTTTTTTAAGTCATTAAATTTTTAATTAATAATTTATATATAATAAATAAATTTTCTAAGATAAATAGGAAGTTTGCAAGGTTCAAATTTATTGGGTTCGACTTACCTGTACTTACTCTAACTTAAGAGTGGCTACTGGTCCGGTCCGGTCACGGACCGGATTTTTTTTCCGGTCCGGTACCATTACCACGCCAAAAACCGGACCAAACCGGTTCCAACCGGTCCGTACTTACCGGTTAAATCTCGTGCCGGCACCGGTGGCCGGTATACCGGTCCGGTCGCCGGTTTATTCTATTTTTTTTATTTTTTTTAATAATTAGTTAATTACCATTTGACTCATTTATTTAACTTTATAAATAATTGAAAATTATGTTTCAAATCCGAATTTTAGAATTAAAGAAGTTACTATATAATATTCTTATAAGTTTTTGAAAATATAACTTATAATTAGAATTAAAGAAGTTAATATATAATATTCTTACAAAGTTTCAATTAGTTTCAAACTTTATAATATTTGATTCAAATTTCAAACCTTGAAATATATTCAAAGTTAGTAAAATTATAAATTTTGTAGTAGTGTAGTAGAAGGAAATTATAAGTTTTTGAAAATATAACTTATAATTAGAATTAAAGAAGTTAATTTATAATATTCTTACAAAGTTTCAATTAGTTTCAAACTTTATAATATTTGATTCAAATTTCAAACCTTGAAATATATTCAAAG
>MCJB01051728.1:0-26804 GCA_002018475.1 Nicotiana obtusifolia
TTAGTCCTATTGGTCCTAAACGATGCAAAGGTGTATAAGGGCGGTTAACAAGTATTAGAGGATAAACGAGTTAAGGAAGTTGTAACTCGCGTTTTTGGAAAAAATCGAGAGGTGTTTAACATTACCAAAATGTCATGTTTTAAGGTATTTGAATGATATGATATCCATTTCATAAGTCTTGAAGTCAAACGAGTTATGAAACAAAAGTCGACAAAAGTTTCCGCAACTTAGGTTCACAATTTTACTTAAACGTTAGGTCAAATGTTTCTGCGATTTTCTCCCAATTTACAAGGAGTTACGGGATGATCTACCTACCAAATTAAAGGTCTATGAGTCTAGTTTCTAATGCTTCAAACCGTTTGTCAATACAATCTCGGAGTATTGAGATAATTGCATTTCCGTAGAACTGCGCAAGCTGGTAGGTGACAAATAGGTGCATCACCTACTTGCCAAAATTAAGTGCTTAAAGTTAAAAGCCCCAAGTCGGTTATAAGAGGGATTTTAATAGCTTTTAAAGCCTGATAATTCACTATCATTTCACAGCTTCAAAACCTAAAAGAACCCCTGCAACCCCTCCCCAAAATAACACCACACAAACCCTAATCGATTTTTCCCTCTTTCAAATTCTAGTTGAAGGTAAACCCTAGAGTTGAGGAACCAAAGCAAGGGCTGAGTTATCTAACAAGAAAGGTGAGTTTACTACTCTATTTAATACATTTTTTCTACTGTTAATTCTTGGTAAGTCGTTCTATGTGTGTAAGAACTCACGGGACGGTGATCGGAAGCCGTGAGTTCGAGTTATTCACTTGTAGCGGACTGTTTTGTGAACTGTTTTGTGTTGCTGTAAAGCTGCGTGTTATACTACTGATTTGTGGAGTCTTGGATGGGGAAGGGTGTGGAGAAACACCATATATATTTAGGGTTGTGGCCTGATAGTTGTTCATAACATTTCCGGATCGTTTGACACGACTATAGTGGCCATTGTACGTAAGAAGTGATTGGTTTGTGCGTGGACTGTTTTGGGAGGTTCAATATGATTCTTGTTGATGTTGTTTGGCTTTTTGGTGGCTGTTTTGACTTATGTGAAGTCATATATATAGGGGAGGTGCTGTCCGTTTTATTGCAAAATAGGTTACAGTCGATACATAATAGTTGCGACGCCTGAACGATAACGGTAGTATCATTTCTCTTATTGTAGACTAAGAAGTCGTGGAAGTTTCATAGCTTGAGATTGAAAAGTATTGCAAGGTATGTGAGACTATCCTTTTCCTTCTTTTGCACGACTCTGACTGTACACAATGCAATGAACGAACCCCCAAAGATACTCTACTCTTAGAAGGTAGCAGTATGTATATTGTTTCCCCTCTTATGGGAGGATTGATATGTTATTATTTAACCATGGTAGTATGACTCTTATAAGTCCAGCATGCATTATCTATTTTACTCTACCGAGCCGCGCTATAGTCGGCCGGGTATGGCACCTATTGTGCAACCACTGATCAGTTGGGTATGATAATGAGGAGGCCCACAGAGGCATATGTATGAGATGATGATGAGGCCCACAGAGGCATATATATGTATATGATGATTTTCAAAAGGATATAAATATATGTATATGCATATGCATGTCAGGCATGACATGGTTAGTCTTCCCTCAGAGGCATTCAGATGGTACAGGTTGTATGTCTCTTACCCTGATGCTTATTATTATTCTTGCATTATGTTTCCTGTCTTACATACTCAGTACATTATCTGTAGTGACGTCCCTTTATTTGTGGACGCTGCATGTCGTGCTGCAGGTCCGGACAGACAGATAGACGAGGCTCCCCCACTACAGTAGGCTGTCCAGTTCAGCGGATATTGGCGAGATCCATCCTTCGGACTTGCCGTAGTCTCGGTATGCATTTTGTTATAGGCATTATGGGCATGTCGGGGCATTATGTACGTTTTTGTAGAGGCTCATAGACAAGTGTCAATTTATGCATAGACAAGTGATGGGTTGACTTATGTACAGTCAAATTGCCTTGTCGGCAAACGTATGTAATTTGTTTTATGGTTCTGCATTGCAGCCTTGTTGGCTATATTATGTATATAAGTATGATCGTATCATGGTATAATGTCACGTATCATTATAATTATTATTCGAGATTATATGCATATGACAAGCCTTATAGATAATAAGGAAAGTTAGATGAAGGGTACGCCGACGCCCGTAAGGTAGGGTCCTGTGCCAGTCGCGGCCCTCCGGCTTGGGTCGTGACAGGATGAGATAAATGAGTTTACATTTTTGGCATCAAAGAAGACGAAGGTATCAATAACTTAGAGCAAGAGACTCTGGGAAGCCGCTGAAGACGACATCACTTTCACGAAGGAGGACGAAGACGGACTGTTGCTACTACACAACGACGCATTGATAATTTCTTTAAATGTACTAGGTTATAAAATCAAATGTGTTCTGGTGGATCGAGGAAGTTCGGACAATATCATACAATGGAGGGTATTGGAGCAAGCCAAAATCACCGGAAGCATCATTCCGGCCACAAAGCTCCTCGCTTGATTCATCCTTGCAAGTGTGACAACCCGAGGAGAGATCCTGCTGCCCACTAATGCCGAAGGGATGATGAAGACGACCATTTTCGAAGTTGTGGACGGTGATATGGGTTATAACATTATTCTGGGAAGATCGTGGTTGCACGATATGGAAGCCGTACTATCAACATATCATCAATTACTGAAATTCCCAACTCCCGAAAGGATTATACAGATAAAAGGCGACCAACTGGATGCAAGGGAGATGATACGATTCAGTCTCCAGTAGCAAAGGGAACGAGAATGTGGCATAGCAATTACAAGAACCAGCACCTGTTCCCAAGAAGTTAACCAAGGGGAGAAGCATCAAAATTTTATCAGGTGCCAAGATACTCCAGGTACCAGAAAAGAAGGATGCAACAAAGTCCACAGTGGAAGAGCTCGAGCAAGTTGCATTATTTGAAAAGTTCTTGGAGAGGAAATTCCACTTGGGGATAGGACTGCACCCTGAGCTCAGTTATGGATTTATTGAATTTCTTAAATATAATGCTAATTGTTTCGTGCGGTCGCATGCTGATATGACAGGTATCTCAATGGAAGTGGCCGTACATAAGCTAAACTTGGATCCTAAAGTTCCTCCGGTAAGACAAAAGAAATTCCTATTGCGGAGGCTGGGAATAAATTCATATAAGAAGAGGCAAGTCGCCTACTTGGTATCGGTTCAATCCGAGAGGTAACGTATCCAAACTAGCTAGATAATTCTCATGACTCAAACCGAAGGGCTGCGACGGGCACCCGGTGCCTAACTCAACCGAGTACCAACGTAATGTATCCTTCTTATCATACTATCATGGGTAAATGGGCCAGGAGGGCAGTCATGAGATAACAAAATAAAACATAAGGGAATATTAGGCCTCGGACGACCCAACATGATATAGAAACTTATCCATGTGACCTACCAACCCATAAAGCTGACAAGATCATTTCTACACTCAAAACATAGGCCGACAAGGCCACACAAGTATCCATATAAATGACATCTATCGACAAGCCTCTAAGAGTACATAAATGTCATAAACGTGGAGATAAGGCCCTGCAGTACCAATCAATACATGTCCAAATCATACTGACCAAATAGGTAACTCCGGAGCAACTGGAGTGCACCAACACCTTCCACTGAGCTGATAGCCTACTAGGAGGACTGTCAATCTATCTATTGGGACCTGCGGGCATGAAATGTAGCGTCCCCAAGTAAAAGGGACGTCAGTACTAATAAAGTACTAAGTATGGAAGGCATGAAAAGCAGTATATAAAAGACATGAAAGAAATATGGAGTAAAGGACTCAACCTGTAAATATGAATTGCTCTATGAATCACGAAATTTTTATTATGTCATGCATGTGCATATGAATGTCATATCAGGAATAGGTATATGCATACATAGCATCATCAAGCCTCTGAGGGCATCCCATCATATCATCTCAGCCTCTGTGGGCGATATCATCAACGTATACCAACTGATCAGGTGGTTGTGCGTATATAATGTCGTAACCTTTACCCATACCCCATATACATATAATATACGCATATACAACGCCATCTGGTCATGGGTCAATGTGCACTTACAAATGAATGCAATGCATAAGGAAGTAAGTCGATAAGATCTCTCGGAATGTCATAAGATCAATATGTTTTTGGTTAATATCATGAAATAAACTTCATCAACTTATGTATTATCTGAGACCCATGAACAGACGATAACATGGGGAATCATAAACATAGGAACCCTTAGTACTTCTATGAATAGAGTCATTTATGTAAGTTGTGTGTTTGCTCGTTTCGTTTGTATCATATGCATCATACCAAAAGGAAATAAGGGATAGCCTTGACATACCTTATCACAGTCTGTCCAATGACCACATTGAACTCGTCTCTTCCCACCTCAATCTAAAAGAATGATAATAATACTATCATTAAGCTACGAAAGATACAACTATTGTACAATAAATGACAAGATTGTTTTATATTAATACGGGCAACATTTCCCCTGTTTTCCATGCTTTCCCCAAGTCCATCAAAATAACAAGAACACATACAACCTTCAACTATATACTTTCAGCACCAAAACAGATCCAACAACCCAATAACGCCGATCAATCTACACAACCACAAATGCACAAATGTCAACAACAAAAATACAACTTAACACGACGAGCGGCAAGCTTGGATTGGAACCAAACCCCAACTCTTTTCCATCTCCCCTGTACTTACAACACCATCAACAGGTCCAACATATAAACATATATATTTACATGACATTCCAACCTTATATCCATCATAAAAGTAACATCAAACAACCCAAGAAGATATAACAACAGCATGTACAACTTCTAGGTATTGGTGGTTGCTTCTTCTCCTATTTACAGCATCATCGACATACTCAACATATTAAAAGCATAAAAAAAATAAGAACATTACAACCAAGCTATTGCCCACAATTTCCAGCCATATGAAGTCAGATACACAACTTCAAAATAGTACAATATGAGACAACAACTTCTTATACAACTTCAAGTTCTATATCGTAATTTTTAATCCAAATAACTTAACCAAAACATAGATAAGCTTATGCTCAAGAAATAAGGTGTTATAAATACCTTAAATAATCAGAACAAACTCGAACAAAAGCTTCCCTTAGCCTACAATCACCCTTAAATACATCACAACACCATAGAGCCTTTCTTCTTTACTTTGGCTAACTTTTAAGGTTAGGTTTTGGGTAAAGCCACCTTGGATTCGACTAGAAACCTTGGAGAACTCTTAGGGAAGTGTTGAGAGAGTTCAGGGACTTTCCTTGGTCTAAAATGACCAAAAATGAACCGTCCAACCCCATTAAAATATTCAAGGGTCGTCCACCGCCTAAGTGGGTCCCGCTGAGAGCTGCTTGTGCGGTGTCACGAAAACGTGAATATCTCTCTACTCGGATGAAAAAAAGTTTAATGCGTTATAAACTAGACTCACAGATATTCAATGTGGTAGGTTGATCATCCCGTAATTCCAAGAATTGTGGGAGAAAATCTCAGCTACATTTGACTTAATTTTCAGCACATTTATGTTCCACAACTCGCTTGACTTCATAATGTAATACACGACTATCATACGACTAAAATAACTCATAACATAAACTCCTTATCATGTCAAGAACCATAGTATCACCCCAAAAGTACATGTTATAACATTCCCACTTGTCGACATTCGATGAAACTTATTTTCTTCAATTTATATAGCTTCTAAGCCTTTCAACCCTCTTCGTACTTATTATCCGTGATCTTAAAGATTTGTAACCTCCAAAGTAACATGATCAACATACTTTATGTACTTTCAAAGACGATCTCCTTTCTGAGCTTATGTCAATTGACTCATAACGTACTCTCACATATGAAAACATGGGGTGTAACATCATTCCCCCTTTTGGAACATTCGTCCTCGAATGTTGAGTAATGCGCTTATCATTCTCATAACCTATAGGTCTTATGAATACTTTAATATTGTCCGTGCCATCTAGACAAATGTTCTTTTAACAAATCCAAAGGCCAGGGCATTCCCCCCTTTAGGTCCCTTTCTCACACAACAATGTGTGATCGAAATTATTCCAATCTTGAAACTGTTGCTTCCTTCTGTCATGAAGCCTGTACGACTTTGACTTTGTAAATGACCTATGCAACTCTTCTCTCCTTTTTCCTCCAACTGTTGGACAATCTTTAGGCCTCACTTTGTGAACATATATAGAACTATGACAAGATGTTCCTTTGGGAATATATAGGTGTACAGATGTTCTTTGCTCGGTACTTTGTTGAACTTATAACTATTGGTATATCTTGTTTCCTAGCCTCGGTTATCTATGCTTATGTCTTTACTACAACTAGGTAGGTCATACTATGCCATAACTCTTACTTCAGTTTATTATTACCGGGGTTTGCTACCTAACTCCAGGTTACTCTCTCACTGCTTATCCTATATGCATAAATCTAAGTCCTTTAATGCTTCCTTATTATTGTTCATCTAAAGTATGGCAACATAATCTCCTCTCATACTTTGGAATTTTTATCCATCTATTGTTGATTCACCTTAATGTTGATCTATAATCTACCATCAATAACTTGAAACCTCTTATGTAATACATTGTCACTAGGGCTCACGTCTCATCGGGGAACATCTGAAGTGATTTTGTTGATCTACTTAGGGACGATACTGTACTTCAATAACCGCATTTCATAGCATCCCAATATGATTCGTCTTATGGGGGGGGGGTATTCTAATCCCGTTCCGTCCATGAAATTTCTTCTTTTTGAATCATTACTCAATCGAAGGCCTAAACATCATCCTCTAACCATTTATCACAATTACACTCTTATTCTACTACTAGGGCAGCATTTAATCTCTTCTAATTGCTCCTAGTTTTAGACTCATCTGAGTTCATTTAGGCTGTACCGAGCTTTTATAACTTACGGAAGCCATCAGCTCTCTTGTTTTGATGGGTTTATCCCCGAGGACTTACCTATTCTCGTCACCTTCTCACTCACTTTTTCTTATCCTTACTCCTATATACCTAAACCCCTGTCGCTCTACCACACTTTAGCTTGCGACCTAAACATATCTATTCATACTACTCGCAACCTTTCTTTAACTTGCTAGCACCACAAATTTCCTTTCGTGCCTTCTCAGTTGCCTTTAAACACAAGCAATTTCTTTTCCTGGTCGTTTTGCCACTTGTTGCATGAACACATGGCTTATCTCATTGCCTACGAATACTGGAATTTCCTGTAACTCACATCTCAAATATCACCTTTTGATTTTTTTCTTCTTTGCGTTCTTTAGCCATGATAGGTGCCACTTTCTTATGGAATGCATACAATGTTTTTGTGAGACTGTTGTTACAAGACCATTCTTTCTTTATGTCACTATGATTAAGTTGAAGCCTTCTTTCTCAACTTGTCTTTCTTTATAGTACTTAAGGGAAACCCTTTGACTCCTGTAAAGCTACGAGCTTATTACATTGTATACCTGAAAGAATTTTGATGTTCTTACTCACCTATAATTATCCTTAGTTACTTACCTCCGCACCCTTGTGCTCGTAGGGTTGCTTCTGAATTGAAATTTTTGACTGCCTTCCCAGTGGCATCGTCTTTTATTTTTGTAACACTTATACGGTACCTTTAACAACCTCAACCCCTATCTGAATTTTTCTCAAGGATTACGACATCATATCTGCGAGATTGAATTCACTATGTCGGGGTTCACTATGTTTATCTTGCACAATCTGATGATTTGTGTGTATCCTCTTGTCTTGCCACAACTAGGCTCTTCTTGAATCGACTACTAACTACTCGTTGCTCCATTCTCATATCTATATTCTGCGTAATCTCTCTTGGGTTGTGTCCTTTGTCTTAACTTACCCCTCGTATTGGTGCCTTACCAAGTGTTTATTTGCACTTATTTATCGATAACATCTAATGTTGAAATCCTTACTGCCTCTCCGTGGCGCCGTGCTTGCATAATATTCTGGAGTCGTATCGTATCTGTAGGATCTGAAAATATGCAATCTCATTCCTTTTTCCTTTCTATCACATTCTTCCTTTACTATTTCGTAGTTACCTGAACCACATAACTGCGACTTAATACCATATCACACCATCTTCCCCCTTTGAGGGAGTACTAACATTTAATGCTATGAAGATTTACCTATAAATATTTTACCTCTTCATCTTTGGCGTCTTTCCTCATCTTCACGAACTCTTACTTGCCTTGCAGTAACCCTTCTGTACCAGGGATAACTGAATTAATTATGCACGAAGGTGACACCTAGTGTAACTGGCATACTTAGTCCCTTAAACATAACTCTGCTCACAGTGCTTGCTTTAGGGAAGTGTCTTCATGAATAACCTTTAAAGGCTATTCTTTTGTTTTCCATTCTATTATTGCCGTAATGTGATCTTCGAAGTTATCACGGTGTCGACTATTGTCAAATCCTCCGATCCCTAATTCATGTTCGGTTTTATCTTGTTCACTACCCCATACTGATTTCTATTACTCCGGGGCTCTAACGTAGCCTTCTGTTAATCACGTTCGAGTCACCAAGACATTTCTTGAAATGAGGATATGACCTTTGCCCTATACTCTTTTATTGTCTCAAGGCCTGTCACCTCTTGTCTTTTCCTTCACTTGACTATAGATTTTGTCATCGTGTCATATTTTTATTTACCGTTATCACCCATTTATCACATCTTACTCATAACGCTTCATTTACTCTCTTCTTATTCTCCTGTTAATATCTCTGTCTATTACCTTAGTCTGAAAACTTCAACAAAACATACATTCACTTTTAGCTCCCCTTGCTCCATTCATTGGCTCTTCAGGTCGCCTAACATTCTCTTTTTACTAGGGGTGGGAGTCATACTAAGATAAATATTTATCCCTTTTAGGATTCCACTACATTATCCTCCTGAAATTCCTGAACATTCTAGTACTCATATCTGATTGTAATATTCTAGAGTGCACCATCTGGGTGTCTCACAAGTAGAACTATTACCATATTTGCACTATCCTTCGAAAATGTTAGCTAATGATAACAATCCATCTACCATTTTGGGTTACTCTAACCCTAGCTGGATCCTGATATCCCATCCTTCTCTTAAACTTTATCAGTTAGCTCCCATAAGGCGTAACTGAGACAGGTGTGGCCAATTATATAGATCTCTATTATTGTTGAAAGTAACTCAGAATACTTATATTTCTCTACCTGAGTTGTAAATACTGATAATCTTCACTAACTGGTACCTCGTACCCTTCTTCACCTTGCTTCTTTTACTTATTGAAACTTGTATCTACCTTCTGATTCTCTCGTTGCTTTTTACTATATGGGTGGATAGATATTCATGCCTTAGGGCTCCTTATTAAGAAGCTTACACGTCTAAGCACATACATGATCTGCGGAAGACCTAACATTTACTCATCATAAGCATGATGCAAAATCGAGTTCCTCTTACTCAATTCTTCCACAACCACATTCAATCTCTTACCAACTGTCTTCCTGGCTGTAGGTATTGTTATATTACGAATAAAATAGAATTCAGAAGCTTGAATTCTTACAACTGAGCTCTAGAACACGATCTAGTGTAAGAAAAATGAGTGGCGGTCCTAAATGCCCTGTAGCCTTCTGCTTAAAAGTGTGGTGCACAACATACCTATAACAAGACTCTACTAGACATGGCTGGTAGACTTTGTACGACAGAATTGCTCTGATATCACTTTTGTCATGACCCAAACCGAAGGGCCACGACAGGAACCGGTGCCAAACTCAACCTAGTACCAATGTAATGTATCCTTTTCCTATCATACTATCATGGGTAAATGGGCTATAAGGGTCGTCACGGGATAACTAGAATAAAACATAAGGGAATACTAGACATAGGACGACCCAACATGATATAGAAACTTATACATGTGACATACGGACCTATAAGGCTGACAAGGTCATTTCTACACTCAAAACATCGGCTGAAAAGGCCTTACAAGTATTCATATACATGGTATCTATCTACAAGCCTCTAAGAGTACATAAATGTCATAAAGGTCAACACAAGGCCCCGCCATACCAATCAATACATGTCCAAATCATACTGATCAAACAGAAAACTCTGGAGCAACTAGAGTGAGCCAACACATTCCGCTGAGCTGATAGCCTACTAGGAGCACCGTTAACCAGTCTATCGGGACCTGCGGGCATGAAACGCAGCGTCTCCGAGCCAAAGGGATGTCAATACTATTAAAGTACCGAGTATGTAAGGCATGAAATACATTATATAAAAGACATGAAAGAAACATGGAGTTAAAGACTCAACCTGTAAATATAAATAGCTCTGTGAATCATGAAATATTTATAATGCCATGCATGTGCTTATAAATGTCATATCATGCATAGGTATATGCGTACATAACATCATCGAGCCTTTGAGGGCATCCCATCGTATCATCTCAGCCTCTATGGGTGAGATCATCAATGCATACCAACTGATCAGGTGGTGGTGCGTATATAACGCTGTAAAATTTTTTCCATACCCCATATACATATAATATATGTGTATATAACGCCATCTGGTCATGGATCAATGTACATGTATAAATGAATGCAATGCATAAGGAAGTAAGTCAATAGGATCTCTCAGAATGTCATAAGATCAATATGCCTTCAGTTAATATCATGAAATAAATTTCATCAACCTATGTATTATCTGAGATCCATGAATAGACGATATAATAACAGGACACATGTGGAATCAAGAACATAGGCACCTCTAGTACTTCTATGAATAGAGTCATTTATGAAAGTTGTGTGTTTGCTGGTTTCCTTTGTATCATATGGATCATGCCAAAAGGAAAGAAGGGATAGCCTTAACATACCTTATCACAGTCTGTCCAATGACCACATTGAACTTGTCTTGTCGTACCTTAATCTACAACAATGATAATAATACTATCATTAAACTACGAATGATACAACTATCGTACAACGAATGACAAGATTATTTTATATTAAAATGGGCAGCATCTCCTCTGTTTTCCTTGCTTTTCCCAAGTCCATAAAAACAAAAAGAACACATAAAACCTTCAAATATATACCTTCAGCACCACAACACACCCAACAGCCCAGCATTTCCAATCAATCTACACAACAACAAGTGCACAAATGTCACCAACGAAACTACTATTTAACACGACGAGCGACATGCTTGGATTGGAATCAAACCCAACTCGTTTTTCATCTCCCCTGCACTTACAACACCATCAACAAGTCCAGCATATAAACATATATATTGACATGACATTTCAAACCTTATATCCATCAGAAAAGTAACATCAAACAACCCAACGTGATATAACAACAACATGGACAACTTCTAGGTATTGTGTGGTTGCTTCTTCTCCTATTTACAATATCATCGACATACTCAACATATTGAAAAGCATAAAAACAATAAAAACATTATGACCAAGATGTTCCCCACGATTTCCATTCATCTGAAGTCAGATACACAACTCCAAAAATAGTCCAATAAAAGACAGCAACTTCTTATACAACTTTAAGTTGTATCTTGTAATTTTTTATCCAAATAACTTAACCAGAACATAGATAAGCTTAAGCTCAAGAAATAGGTTGTTATACATACCTTAAATAATCATAACAAACTTGAACAAAAGCTTCCATTAGCTTACAATCACCCCTAAATACATCACAACACCATAAAAACTTTCTTCTTCACTTTGACTAACTTTTGAGGCTAGGTTCAAGAAATACCTCCTTGGATTCGACATAAAACCTCGGATAACTCTTAGGGAAGTGTTGAGAGGGTTAGGGAACTGTCCTTGGTCGAAAAGGACCAAAAATGATCCGTCCAATTGCTTTAAAATGTTTAAGGGTGGGTCGTCGACCGCCTAAGTGGGTCCCATCGGGAGCTGCTTGCGCGCTCTCACAAAAACGTGAATATCTCTCCACTCGGATGTCGTATCGATAAATGGTTTAATACATTAGAAATTAGACTCATAGATATTCAATGTGGTAGGCTGATCATCCCGTCATTCCAAATATTGTGGGAGAAAATCTCAGTGACCTAATTTTCTGCACATTTATGAATGTAACTTGTGATGACCTTTGCCAACTTTTGTTCCAAAACTCTCTTGACTTCAAAACGTAATACACGACTATCATACGACTGAATAACTCATAACATAACCTCCTTATCATGTTAAGAACCTTAGCCCAAAAGTACATCTTATAACATTCCCAACTTTTCGACATTCGACGAAACTTATTTTCTTCAATTTGTTTAGCTTCTAAGACTTTCAACCCTCTTGGTACTAGTTATCCATGATATTATAGATTTGTAACCTTCAAGGTAACATGATTTACCTGCTTTATGTACTTTCAAAGACAATCTCAGTTATGACTTACATTAATTGACTCACGACGCACTCTCACGTACAAATACGTAGGGTGTAACACTAATGTAGTATTTGTTCTTAATAAAAAACAATAAATTTTGCATGCGCATAGATTATAAGGACTGAAATAAGGTGTGCCCAAAAGACTCGTTCCCACTGCCTAACATCGATCAATTGATTGATGCAATGTCCAGGCACGAGTTAATCTGTTTCCTCGGTGCTTATTCCGGTACAACCATCTTAAGATGAACCCGGAGGATCAAGAAAAGACTCCTCATAAAAAATTTCGCCACATAGTTCCATAATGTGATGCCCTTCGGGCTAAAGAACGTCGGAGCCACTTATCAACAGCTCATAAACAAGATGTTTGAACAACAGATAGGGAATACCGTGGAAGTTTACATAGATGATATGCTTGTTAAGCCTTTGAACGCAGGTTATCATCTTAAACATTTGCAAGAAACTTTTGACATCATAAGGAAGCATAGCAAGAAGCTTAACCCTGAGAAGTGTGCATTCGGGGTCAGCTCCAGCAAGTTCCTAGGGTTTTTGGTATCACAAAGGGGGATTTAGGTAAACTCTGCTAAGATCAAAGCCATCGAAGACATTCCAGACCAGCTATCAAACGTGAAAGAAGTTCAAAGGCTCGCAAGGAGATTGGCTGCATTGAGCAGGTTTATTTCCCGGTGATCATAAAAACGCCACCATTTCTTTGCTGCTCAAATGAAAAACAATTTTGAATGGACCCTGAAATGCCAACATTCTTTGAGAGATTTGAAAAGGTACTTGTCAAGCCCTTAGTTACTACCAAAACCAAAGGAAGGTTAAACGCTGTTAATCTACCTTGCAGTCTCGGAGGTAGCGGTAAGCGCCATTTTAGTCCGGAGGACGAACGTATGCAATCTCCCATTTATTACGTTAGTAGAATTTTAACGGGCGTAGAAACTCGCTACCCGTATTTGGAGAAGTTAGCCATAGCTCTCGTAGTCGTCGCTCGGAAGCTGAGGCCTTACTTCCAATGTCACCTATTAACTGTGGTGACCACCTTTCCCCTACAAAATATCCTTCACAAACCCGAACTCTCGGGTAGATTGGCCAAATGGGCCATCGAAATGAGTGAATTCGTCATAGAGTATAAACCTAGGATAGTGATTAAGTCATAAGTTTTGGCCGACTTTGTGGCCAATTTCAGTTTGGGATTGTTGCCTCTGGCAATTGAAGAAGTAGTGATGGTGTCAGAATCAACAACGGGAGCTTGGACCTTATTTACGGACGGAGCTTCCAATGTAAATGGGTCAGGGCTTGGCATAGTATTAATCACGCCTTTGAGAGAAACTCTGAGGCAGGACATAAGAATGGTCCCTTAACTAACAATGAAGAAGAGTACGAAACTTTGATCGCAGGACTCGAACTGCCTCGGGGACTAGATTCCGAGGTCATAGAAATCAAATGCGACTCCCAGCTGGTGATAAATTAGGTCTACGGGATCTTCGAAACCAAAGAGGAGCGCATGCAACAATACATAGTGAAGGTCCAGGCTTTGCTTCCTTGATTCGAGGAGTGGTCAATCACTCATATCCCTAGGGAATAAAATGCAGAAGCAAATGCATTAGCTAACCTTGGTCCATTTATAAAAAGGAAAGGATTGTATTCCGGCACGCAATACAGCTCATGCACTCGGTTCTAGACACAGATAGCTTTTATGAGGTAAATACAACTAATTTGGTCTGGGACCGGAGGAATGAGATCATTGATTACTCGAGAATGGGAAGTTGCCCGAAGACTCTAAGGCGACTCTTGGCCCTCATCAACATATCCTTCAAAATCTTCACCCTCTGGTTTTTCTTTAGTTCATGAGGTTTTGGAACCAGAACCAGAAGAACTAGAAGCATCAGGCCTTGCCAAGATACCTCTTTTAGCAGCTGACTCTAGCTCATGGGCTTTAGCGATTTCGACATTAAAGTCAATGATACCTGCTTTAGCCTTTTCAAAGGTTTTTCTCCTCATGTTGTACATAACGTAAGTTTTTTCAACAACAAGGGCAGCCGCTCGGCATTTGAGTTCTTCTTAAGTTGGCTAACTTTGGCAAAAAGATTTTTCCGAGCGGATATAGCTTAAAAGGAGGCTAACTGTACAAGAAATCTTTTGAAGGGCCGATGCTTGGGAGCATTTGCAGCTAATTATGTTATGCGAAAAGTCCACAGAGGGATATGTCAAAATCATTCGGGCGTAGATTCCTTAGTATTAAAACTAGTAAGGTCGGGATATTATTTTCCCCGAATGGAACAAGACGCCAAAGCTTTCGTGCAATAATGCGATAAGTGCCAACACTACGCCCCGCTCGTACATCAACTGGCAGAACCATTTACTTCAGTTCTATCTCCATGGTCATTCATGAAGTGGGGAATAGATATCGCCGGACCACTGCCGCCAGCCCCTGGTAGGGTAAGATTTCTTTTAATTTTAGCTGACTATTTTTCTAAGTGGGTTGAAGTAGGTCCTTATCAGAAGATCGACGAACGTGATGTGGTGGATTTCTGATGGGAGAACACAATTTGCATATTTGAAATACCAAAAGAGATAGCCAGCGATAACGGGCCACAATTTATAGGTGCAAAGATCACAAAGTTCCTTGAAGACTTTAAGATCAAATGAATCAGATCTTCGCCCTATCATCCGAGCGTAAATGGTCAAGCAGAATCAACGAACAAAGTGATTATACACAATCTCTAGAAAAGGTTGGAAGCGACAAAAGGTAAATGGCCTGAGGAACTGCCTGGAGTGTTATAGGCGTACCCAAGAACGGCCAAATCAAGCACAGGAGAATCTCCTTTCTCCCTTGAGAGACGTAATCCCAGTGGAAGTTGGAGAGCCTAACTTGAGATATTTCCAGGAAGTGAAGAGACAAACAATGAAGCTATGTTAGTCAACTTGGAGATACTCGATGAGTGCAGGCACTTCGCACATATAAGAATGGCAGCCCAGAAGCTGAGAATGAAAAGATATTATAATCTAAGAGCCAACCTCCGTTATTTCAAAGTGGGAGACTTGGTTCTAAGGAAAGTAACTCAAGGGAACTCAATGCAGGGAAGCTAGGTCTAACTTGGGAAGGCACCTATCGGATTTCAACTGTCACTGGAAAAGGTTCATACGAGTTGGAGAATCAGGATGGAGAAAAGTTGCCTAGCAACTGGAATGTGGCACAATTCAAGAGATATTACTGCTGACAAGCATCACCCGTACTGAAAGTATATGCTACACTCTTTTTTCCTTAGTCCCGTTTTTGTCCCAATTGAGTTTTTCTAGCAAGGTTTTTAACGAAGCAGCAATGGAAAGCATACTATGAAGAAGGTTTCAACAGCAATTATAATACCTTTAATAGCAAGGCACACAAGCGAGGTTAGATAATCTTTGGCTCGATTGTAAAATTCCCACTAGGAAAGTGAGTTTGCTATTAAGCAAAGGTTACCCGACTGTTCAAAAGTACAAAGCACTAGTGGATTGTTAGATAGTCTTTGGCTCGATAGCATAAATTCTTAAGGGGAAGCGAAGTTTGTTACTAAACTAAAGGTTATCTAGCAATTCATTAGTGGAAACCTCAAAGGTGCAAAACTTACAGTGTTCCAATTCACATTCTTCACATTTGAATACTGGGGGATGATTTGCGAATACGACAACAATGACTGCTATCAGAATATGAAAACCGCAAACATAGTTATGTCATCGGGACCGAGGACTATACAGCCAGTCTCGTAGAAACTAGTTGTATAAGTTAGCCATAAGAGATGGCAATTTCTTTTTAGCATAATGAGCGCTTATGTACTTTTTGAAAATGGAAGGAGTAAAGTAAAGTCTTTTTATTTATATCTTGTTTCTTGTCTAAACAATGCATTGATTTTATCATTTGAAAGTTAAATAAGTACTTCAAATGCTAGTGCAGCAATGAACAGCAAACATCCTCTTCAAGAGCACCGTAAATATAAGAGGGCCATCTCTTATAAAAACCTAGCGATAAAGGATTGATTTCGGAAGAATTTGTGCTCGAAATCCAAATGCTTTTGGGGGAAAATACACCCAAGGCCTTACATTTTCTAACGCAAATAGTAAAACTTGCGCAAAACACTAAAGCAAAATAGAATGCAAAAATTAACACTTGCATAAATGTTCAAACGAAGAAAAGACTCATGCAATACTTGAGAAAAAGATGTTTTTATTCATAATAAATGTGCCGAAACGGCATAGATACAAAAGCTGGGAAAAGAAAGGAAAAGCTAAACTGCTGCAGCTACGGAACCTGGAGGAAGAGTAGCGTCCGTGCCCCCAAGGGAAGTGGGTATATCCGCCGATGTCTCAACATCTTGGCCCTCATCAACATGTCCTTCAAAATCTTCACCCTCTGGTTTTTCTTTAGTTCATGAGGTTTTGGAACCAGAACCAGAAGAACTAGAAGCATCAGGCCTTGCCAAGACACCTCTTTTAGCAGCTGACTCTAGCTCATGGGCTTTAGCGATTTCGACATTAAAGTCAATGATACCTGCTTTAGCCTTTTCAAAGGTTTTTCTCCTCATGCTGTACATAACATAAGTTTTTTCGACAACAAGGGCAGCCGCTCGGCATTTGAGTTCTTCTTAAGTTGGCTAACTTCGGCAAAAAGATTTTTCCGAGCGGATATAATAGACTTGAGGCTAACGTTGAGTTCGCGGATAATAGAGCTGAAGATTCTATTATGCTCAATGGTCTTCTTGCACTTCTCCTCCAGTTGGGCATATTTCACCCTCACAGCAGCAAGCTCTTCAGTTTTGGAGTTCAAAGCTGTCTCTATGTTGGTCAATTTCTTAGAGGAGGCAGCCTTGCTGTCGGTTGCAGCAAGAACGACATTATAGACTTCAGCCTGTTTGGCCTTGAACTCATCAAATTGAACCCTCAACAAGCTAATCTCTTGGCTAAGGATTTCCATTTCTTGCTTGCTTTACTACAAACAAGTCTCTAACCCAACCGCCTCAGCAGCTTTGACTTCCAATTCTTAGAGGCGAGCTGCAGTTTGATCCTGCTCGGTCAAAAGTTGATCCCATTCGGAGGTTAGTTCTTCTTTTTCCCGAATCAACCTCTATAGGCTCTCCGAAGCAAGGAAATTGGCCTACAAAACAAAAAAAATCTCAGGATATTTATTCAGTCAAAAACAGGAGAAATGACAAAAGAAGCGAAGAATGTAACCATTGTGGCCTTGTTTATGGCGCTGTTCAACAAGCACTCTCCCGAGAGAGCTTGTATCTTTTCCCAATCTTTTTCTAAAGCCTTTGGCTTCAGATAGTTAGAATATTCCACTGGCCGGGATTGTAAATTGCATTCGGTGGAGTCGAGAGAATAACGTCCTCCTCCTTTGCGGATCTTTTGACGGTGCAGTATTATTTTACCCTAAATTCCCGTGAACCGGGGACTAGGGAAGAGGAACATCCTCTTCTCTGACAGATGCGGCACGCGAAGATAATGTAGTAGTTGGTGAAGATGGAGATGAAGCTGATGGTGTTGAAGGGTGAGAAGTAGTTGCGACAAACTCAGTGTTGGTTGTTGGTTTCTTATCAACAAAATATGATAGGGATCCGGTATTCATCCCTAGAATACCAGGCACAACGACTAGGATCTGCAAACGAGAATTGGTATTTTCCACCCATTTCATACTCCCCCAGAGCGTCTAGACATCGTCCTCGGTTGGTATAACTAACTCAACAGATTGAGCAATTTGTTGAGTTGAGGAAGGTCGTCGTCTTCTATGTAGAGAAGCTCCTTCCTCGCTACCTTCTCCATCATCGTCAATCATCACGGTATCTATGGCCAGCCCGGGCGGAGGGCTCGTCACCACGACTCCGGAGATGACTCGGAGGAAGCATTCTCCACCCTCTTATTCTTCCCATGGACGCGAAGGAACGCCTTCTTTTTGGTTGTTCTCCAATCGGGGACTCCAAGATGAAGCACTTGCACCAGAAGCAAGCTTGGAGATGCCTTGTCTGTTAAAAAGCTTTCTGCAGACTCCAGCTACTCGTACCCCATAGTAGATGGCCCTTGGTTATCAGACCTTAGGATTGTTACTAGTTAGGGGAGTTCAACCTACTATTATCGAATTCCTAAGGAAGCCCCGCAATGTCAGCTGATGAGCTAAAGAGGCTAACATAAGTTCACGATGTTGCATCCTCCTCACTTCAGTGATACACCTTCAGAGGATGCCCAGGAGTTTTTGGATGGTTATCATGAGATTCTACAAGATTTGGGATTAGTTGAGTCCAATGGAGTTGACTTCACCACTTTCCAGATAAAGGGTCCAACCAAGAGGCGGTGGTAGGTTTATGAGCTGGGCAGACCAGCAGGATCACCTCCTCCTACTTGGGTTCAGTTCTCCAGGGTCTTTTTCTAGAAGTTTGTGCCTCGCACCAGGAGAGAGGAGCTGAGGAGGCAGTTGGAGTGCTTGTAGTAGGGCTAGATGTCAATTGCAGAGTATGAGATGAGGTTTAATAATCTATCCTATTATGCTACTATTTTGGTTCCCTCTGAAGAGAAGAGAATGAGGAGATTCATTCAAGATCTTCACTGCCGTATTCGCCTTGCTTTGGCTAGAGAGGCATAGACCGGGACTTTATTTCACCAAGTTGTGAAGATAGCACATCATTTTGAGTACATCCGTAGTAGACCGGAGAGATAACGTAGGGTAGGGACAAGAGGTCCCGACCGTCAGGTAGCTTCAATGGTGCCTTGTCTTGAGGCCAAGGTACACTTGGGAGAGGCTATTTTAGTAGGATGGCTTATTATAAACCATCAACCAGTTGAGGAACTTCTGTGCTGTCTTCATTCACTGCATTTGTACAACAAAGTTCTCATCGCGCTCCATCTGTTCAGAGTTTATCAGTACCAGGTTCTTCTGGTGGGTATTTTGGTTCACGGGGCCCGACTCAGTCCTCATAGGCATTTTTGATTAGAGGTTGCTGTGAGTGTGGAGAAATGGGGCACGTCAGGAAATACCGTCCCCTCTTCTTAGAGGTCCAGGGCAGCAGGGAGGTCAGGCTATGATCTCTGCGCTAGTTGCTAAACCACCCTCTCAGCCAGCTCGGGGTGGAGCTAATCCAGGACATGGTCATCTTGGGAAAGGGGGGGGGGTTCAGTCTAGTGGAGGTCTGGCCAGATGCTATGCATTCCTAAGGAGGACAGAGGCCATTACTTCTGATGTTGTTGTTACTGCTATCGTTTTATTGTGCCACAGAGATGCTTCGGTATTGTTTAGTCCTGGATTTACTTATTCATATGTATCATCATACTTTGCTTCTTGTCTAGTTATGCCACATGATTTGCTTTTTGCCCTTGTTCATGTATCTAAAAAGGTTGGGGATTCTATTATGGTGGACCAACTTTATAGGTCTTGTGTGGTCACTATGTGTGGTTTTGAGACGAGGTCGGACTTTCTTTTGTTAGATATGGTGGATTTTTAATGTGATCTTGCGTATGGATTGACTATCTCAGTACCATACAATTCTTGATTGTCACGCTAAGACCATGACATTAGCTATGCTGGAGTTGTCGAGGTTGGATTAGATGGGTTCTCTTGGTTGCACTCCTAGCAAAGTGATATCGTTTTTGAAGGCTTAACCGATGGCTAAGAAGGAATATTTGCGTATCTACATTTTGTTAGAGATGTTATTGCTGATACTCCTACTGTTCAGGGTTCAGGGAGTATCTGCAATAACATGCCTTGAAAACGGATTTGAAGATACATTTCTTCTAATATAAGCCTTTTGCCACCAATCGAGCTTTATATCTGGCCAGCTTGCTATTTCCATCATTCTTGAGTTTAAAGACCCATTTGTATTTGAGTGATCTTTTACCCTCTTTGGAATATGAAGCAGCTTGTACGTGCCATTTTTGTTTAGATATTCCATATCTTCTTGTATAAATTCCTTCTACTTGTTCTTTTCTGGATGGGACAATACCTCCTTATGTTTTTCTGGCTCCTCCTCATCATTGATGAGTACATACTCTAAGGAAAGGTGCTTTGATTACTCTACCCTTTGCTTTCCGATCTTCTTAGAGGTTGATATTTTCTTTCTTCTTCTTCTTCCTGATTAGGGTATTCCACTTGCTCGGAACAATTATCAAGTTGCTCCCCCTACTCAACAATCTCATCAGGTTGCTTCCCTACTCGGCAACCTTGTTGGTCATACTTTCTGCACTTGTAAAATGGTTAGAAGCAGAAGGAATGGTAGCAAGCTTATTGAAAATATCATTCTTTATCTTGGGTTTCTTTGACAGATGATCGACAATTCCAACTTAACTTTCTTAGAAAACTACATCTCTTCTTCTGATGATCTTCCTCTTTACAGAATCCCACAATCTGTTCCCGAAATCTTCATCTCTATTTTCAAAAGATATGCAAGGAACAAATTTCTCTTTCAGTTATGTTCTTTGCTCTTTCGGTACATGTGCAAAATTTCTGAACCGAACACCTTCAAATGAGAGTAGGGCACCTCCTTGTTAATCCAAACTTCGATGGAACTAATAGACCAAGATTGATCATTTAACAATCTATCTAAACTGCTTCACCTAGAATGACCTAGGCAGTTTAGCCATTCTTAGCATACTTCTCACCTTCTCCATAATGGTGCGGTTCATCCTCTCGGCTACGCCATTCTGTTGTGTGGTTCTAGGAACATTCTTTTTATGTCTAATCCCATGGCTTGAATAGTACTTTTCTAAGTCCCTTGAAGTGTACAAACCTCCATTGTCAGTTTGAAGAAGCTTTAACTTTCGATCGGTCTCCCTATTCGGTAGAGCATGAAGCTTCTGAAAAACTTGAAACATCTGATCTTTTATTTTTTTAAATATAAACCCACAATTTTTATGAAACATCATCAATAAAAGTGACAAAATCTTTATTACCGCCCATCGATTCTATCTCTACTAGATCAGAATATACCGAATTAAGTATATTTAATTTTCTTTCACATGTGGTCTAAAATGAGAAACTATGATTCTTATCAAATAAACAGTAGTCATATGATTTTACTATCATACCTTTGGAAAAAGCAATGAGTAATATTTTGACAAGAATTGGCAATCCTACTCACTCATATGGCCTATTCTTCTATGCCATAAATCTTAGAAATTTCATTTGGTGCAATGTTTAATTCACCTCAGCATATTTTTGCATTTCTCATGTACAGCATGCACGAGCAACTCCCTATGAAATCGCTAATGATCCTTTGGTAAGTCTCAAACTGTTGATTTACAAAACTATTATTATATGTATCTCGGTCCAAAACTATTTCCTAGATCACGTCTCTTCAAATGGTATGATGCTACCGTATAAACCACTCATTCCAACTTTGAATCTGCCAAGTGCATGCATTCGTCTTTATCATTTACGAAGAGGACAATATTGTCATTATTTTGCATCATGGTGGTTGCGTTATCTTCATTCTTCTGGCCACTTCTTTCACCTTTGTCGTTCCTTGGATTTGAAAATCTCTTTTGAAGTGACTTGGTTGATCACAATTGCAGCAATTTTTAGCTCTTGATTTGGATCGATTCTGGGACTTCGTGACCTTCAGATTCACTATGGTTGCTCGAACCCCTTTTGTTACTCCTACCTCTACCTTCTGTGATGAAAGCATGTCCTTGATTTTTAGTCTTCTTTCTCTTATTCTCATTGAGCAGAAGATCCATGTGACGTTTTTCAACGCAATAATCCTTTTATCATGCAAGACGGTTGTTCCCAAATTTTTACAGGAAGATAGCAAGGAGTTCAAGAGCAAGATAACTTTATCTTCTTCGTTGATCTTTTCTCCGAGGTTGGTAAGTTGTGTGATTAGTCTGTTAAACACATTAAATGTGACAAAATATTTGTGCCTTCATCTATATGTAGGGCGTATCACTACGTCTTCAGGTAAATTTTATTTTTCAGTGTTTTGAACATATATAGGCTTTTCAACCTTGTCCAAATGTCACATGCAATGACTTCGTCAATGTTGTTATTTACTATATCATTTGATAAGTGCAATATGATTGCACTAGTATCCTTTTCATCTAAGTCAGCCTAATCTTAAAGTTCATGAAATCGGGCTTATTGGCATCATCATCTAATGCCTTGTGTAAGCCTTGTTGGATGAGCAGATCTCTAATCCTTCTTTGCTATGGTGAGAAATTGCTATGTCCATTAATTTCTTTGCCACGTACTGTATTTCGGATACTTGTTTTCACCGAGTATAGTATTAGCGGCACTGAATAGTATTTTTGTGAACGAGCAGAACTTGTGCTCTAATATCAGTTATTAAAAATAAATAATCAACATAAATAATATTCATGGTAGTAAAATAAAAAAATAAGGTAGCACTGAGATAGGTAATCAACAAAAATAAAAGAGTGACAAAAGACACCAAAATATTTACGTGAAAGCTCTTCTAGATAAGAAAAAAAATCACGATACCGACAGAGCAACTGATATCACTATAGCAAATTACACCTTAACAATAGTGTAAGCGATCGATGTCAAATATAGTAACCCAACGAGGTTGGGGTCGAATCCCACAGGGAATAGGCGTGAAATAATTATCTGATTAATGCAATACTGTACTTAGTCGTAATTCGATCAATTAGCCAAATAGAGTAAATCAATATTGAGTATGTAAAGAAAAGTAAACTAATAGTTGCAGTTCGAAAATAATTTGAAAGTAAAAATATGAATTTGAGATACTAAGGTTGTGTTCCCCCTAATGTAGTAGAATGTATTGATATTGATATTGAAGTCCGTTCTTGATATGCGATCGGTTCTTATTACCGTGTTATCCAATATTTCCCAACACTTAGATAACGTATCCTCTCATGATCCTCCCGAATACTAAAGAGTCAAAATTAAGAACACCCAATCATTCGCCACACTGAAATCTACTTATCCCTAGGTGATTTCGTTAAACAAGGTTTAAAGCCTTGAATTCTTGTTATTTATCTCTATCTCACTTTTCCAAGATACGATAGCGTAGATTGGCACTCGTTAATGTTTGCAACCACTAACGATTAAATTAAAAACAAGAGATAAATAAATATCAAGCTTCTTTCGAAATTGGAATAAATATCAACCTTTCAATAACATTTTACCCATCTAGGGTTCGCAACCTCAGTATTAGAGTTTAGCTACACATGTTGAAAACTAAAGAACAAAGGAGAATAATTGAATTTATCTTACAACAATATCGAATTATCTGTTTTGATCACCCAAAAACTTCTCTCAATTTGAAAATAATCAAAAGCAATACTATGCACATTGAATTCTGACAAGTCTCCCTTCACACAACCCTAGAAAAGCTATTTATAGAGGCCCAAATCCGAGGCGAGCAGCAGTTGAGTTTGACCTAGTTGCACGTCTGTGATCGCATTCTTGTCGCAGAGCTGGAATGCGGTTCGCAAAATCTTCACGTTTCATCGCAGATCATACCCGTCAGTTTCCCTCCCATCGCATCTGAAAATGCGGTTCGCATATTGGCTCTGCGATCGCAGAATGCGATCGCAATCTCCACTCTATTTTTCACCTCAGACTCTGTTCGGGTCTGCGATGATAATGCGGTTAGCATTCCAATTTTGCAGTCGCATTTGCGACCGCATTCTCAACTTGAAATTTGTCTTGAAGTTCTATCTGCCTCTGCGATCTTCTTGCGACTTCTGCGACTCGCATAGCTGTTCTGCGATCGTAGAATTGAACCTGCTATACTCTTGAATTCTTTTCTTGCCTTTGGACAGCTTTTTGGACTTCTTTTCATGCTTCTGGTTCTCTTCCCTCAATATACTGAAATTACACTAAAACTAAGTAAATATTGTGATAATTAACAAGTAGAACAAGTAAAACTCTAAACAAATAGTATCAAAATGTGTCGAAATTACCCGGCACATCAACACCCCCAACTTAAGCTCTTGCTTGTCCTCAAGCAACTAACACGACACCATCCTAACTTAGACTTTACCTATCAAATATGAAGCAACACTGACCAAGGACGGTGTTTGTTGTTAACATCTTAAGTGTAACCATTTTTCCACTGTACCCCCGTTTAATCATTAAAATGCTCAAAAGCAAACAATCAATTAGTGAACTTTGAGCCTCAACGAAGTAACTAAATGCTACTTTCAGCTGAATTTACTTATGCTTTTACTCAAGCTCAACTGGCTATCAACCTAGCACTGTATGTGCCCTCACTAGAAAGAAAGTCCCACTCTCACAGTATCTATCATAGCAAAATCAAGGGACAAAAGAACTAGAACACTCGCTCTCAGAATAGAATTTCAAGTGCCACCACCTGCCATGCCATAGGCTTGCCCTTATTTTAATTCATCGCCTAGTTATAAGAACACTTTGGTTAGAGATCACATAAGGACTTTATAGGCTTGTAATGTCGGTTTAAGGAAGGGTAGGGTGTAAATTTAGATAATAGTGGCTACTTCCTCCTTGAACACTAATTACACTCTTTCTTCCTTTCAACCTTTTGTTCCTTTTTGACCACATGGCCTCAATGGCCTTACAATCCAGCATTAAACCCCACTTGTGTACCTCTTTGTTTGATTCTCAAGCTTCTTTATACCACCAACATAGAATATTTCTTTTTTTTTTCGAAGCTTCCTTAGATTAATATGAGCTTTTGAGGTACGGGGTTCCAGTTTTATTTCACGATCTTGCCCATTTTCTTATTGATCCCCACCCCCAACTTAACTTTTAACAATATTCTCAATGTTCAAGGAGGAATGGGTTCAAAAGAAGTCATCTTTGATGAACGGGATCAGGTTGTAATGCGGAGGCCAATAAAAAGGCTACAAGGCTCAAAATAGGGTACTAGTGATAGTCATTATGCACAGGTCGGCTAAAAAGGCTAGAAAGGTTTCATCACTAATCAAAGAAAGCCTAAGATCACTTCTCTAACTTAGCGTACATATTATAGGCAACGAAGAACCAACCGGGCAAGTTCTAGATGGCAGCAGTGAACACAAGAACTATCAAAACAATGAGCTCACACACACTGGCACATCAACTGTTTGGTTAACATAGTTTACAGCTTTGGAATTCACATTTAGTAACTCGAGGCTTTCCTCGTGTATAAATACACAATTCTAAGTAGACCTAGAGTTACTGAGCGAGCCTCAAATTCACCTAATTGATTTGTTCTAGGGGTCTATACTTCACATATGGTGACATACTTGATTGTCAATAGATGTACCATCCCGGTCAATATACTTCATACTCAACTGCCCTGTTCTACTATTACACCCTTGAAAAAGAACCCGATAAAAGAAAAAACAAGGGGAGTTTATTGCTAACTATTTGATTACAACAACATATACACAAAAATCATAAACATTACTATATAAACATATCAAATGTCACCCACATGCTCACAAGTCAATCAAATGTACAGACAAAATAGAAATGTAAGGCTACCACCCCCAACTTAAGCACATGCATTGTCCCCAATGCAATAGAAAAAAAAAATGTAAATGACAAGGGGCTCCCTGGTGGCGCAATTGCGCGAAGAGAGTAGCCTAGCTCTCTGCCGGTGCTGGAGGGGAAGAGTGATTCTGGTCCGAGGCCGGTGGGGGAGCCGCTGACCTGCTACCTTCTCTTGCTGATGGCCATCTCCTGGCAGCCTTATCTACTAAGGATCGCTCAATGGCTTCTTCGATGTCTGCCTGCTCTTGTTCTTCCTCCGCTGTGGGCACTGCAATTTCTTTTCCTTTTGGCTTGGGGGTTTCACCCTCATCGAGCTCTACACTGGCCTCCTCAAAGTCGTCCCCTTCAGATTCTGAAGACCCTTCCGAAGTCTCGTCATCAGTAGATTCAACCTGAACTGGAGAGGCGGGAGGCTGGGACACTTTAACAGATGACGGTGGGATGTCCGCCATGAGTGTCGTGAAGTCGAGGCCCAAGTCAGCATGGCCAGCACCCTGATCACCCTCGTTGGGGAGGAGAGGAGATATGTCGAACTCTAGATTTTTCATCTTCTGGAGGTCGGTCTTTAGTGATTTTACATCCTCCCGCAGTTGGGGCAGATCCCTCACTTCACCTTTTTCAATGCTTTCAACCCTCGACTCAAGCTTTGTCAACCTCTCTCCGAAGTCTAATTATTGTTGTTGCAGCGGAGTCAAGGCTTGTTTAATTAGTGAGGGCAATGTTTTCAAGAGCTGGTCTACTTTAGCATTAGCATGATGAGCAATTAAACCAAGTCTTGAAATGGCTGGCATGTGTGAGGCTGATGGGCCGG